>CM059206.1:4142500-4200000 GCA_030347435.1 Clarias fuscus | reverse complement strand
ACTGGCATATCAGCGTTAATTGAGAATGGTGTCCATACAACGGTAGTTGTTCTTCTTACAGGCGTTTCCCTTAAAGTGGACAGAGAGTGCATTTTGAAGGTATGACCAAAAGTTTGAGGATACGTATCACCTGCTTTTTCTGTTGCCACAAAGTTGGAAACACACAATGATTATTTGGAGGTCATCTAGATCTAAAGTGTTCTGTGTGCATCTGTACAAACTTTGTTATAAGAAGGTTTTGAGTTTTACACACTGAGGTTAATAATTTGTTTAAAAGACGCCCCAACACCTGCCGAACCAGGGACCTTTAGATCTTCAGTCTAACGCTCTCCCAACTGAGCTATTTCGGCACTGCGACATGTACTGGATGTGTACATTTTCGTCAATGATTGTAGCGTGGCGTTTTGTATAGCAGTGCCATCTGGCGGTAATAGTCGGTAGTACAGTTGCAGTCAAAATGTCACAAAACAAAAATATTACTCGGGTGATTCTAACAAATAAAACAAATTTCTGAAAAGTAAAACACCATACATTTAATCCCCCAAAATCTGTAAGACAAAACCAGAATCACAGACAAACCAAAAACCCAAAGTGCAGGACAGATAAAGACAGGTAAAACGTAATATTTCAACCCAATGACAGCTTTAGCTATTTCAAACTCTTTGCTAGTCAACGACAGGTAACGCTTATATTAAAATAAAACAGATAACCTCACCTGCCCGAAACTCGGGACCTTTACATCTCCAGTCTAACGCTCTCCCAACTGAGCTATTTCGGCCATACGATGAGTGTTTTCTGCCAATTTGTGCCGGCCAGCATGTGCTTTAACGTGTATAATGTCTGTAAATAAAATTGAGAATTGAAACCACAATAACCTATTTTTTATGATTGTTTTTGTCACTTTTGGTACATTGTTGCGGAGTTCTTTCGACCTCGCCGTGTAAGTGTGGATGGTACCGTGGCGCCATCATGTGGTGATGAGTATGAAGCGCAGAAAATAACATAAAGTTCACGTCCTCCTGCCGAAACCCGGGATCGAACCAGGGACCTTTAGATCTTCAGTCTAACGCTCTCCCAACTGAGCTATTTCGGCGGCGCTACACCCGTGCTCTGTCTATGTGAGTGTACGTGTATATACGCATACGAAATATCGCCTTATGAACTTGAGTAACATTCGATTCCTCCTAATCCACAGGGTTTAATGTTATTTTGGCGGTTCTTGTCGTGCACTTCACCCCAGTCTCAATTTGCCACAGTTGTTGAGGTCAGCCTACGGTCCTTGATTGATCTTGTTTTTTTTGTGAACTGCAGTCAAAACCTTTCTTTTTCGCTTTTATATATTCT
This sequence comes from Clarias fuscus, assembly GCA_030347435.1. Taxonomy (NCBI): domain Eukaryota; kingdom Metazoa; phylum Chordata; class Actinopteri; order Siluriformes; family Clariidae; genus Clarias; species Clarias fuscus. The sequence goes on along the minus strand of CM059206.1, from coordinate 4,198,656 downwards.
TTTCATAAACATATAATTGAAAAATTATTTATATGTAATATATAGTATATAGATTATATGTAATATAATATATATATATTATATGTATATATAATGCACACAGTATATATATTCCTATATATATATATATATTATTTTGGCCGTTCTTGTCGTGCACTTCACCCCAGTTTGCCACAATTGTTGATCACTTGAGGTCAGCCTACGGTTCTTGATTGATATTGTTTTTGTGAACTGTCATCAAAACCTTTCTTTTTCACTGATATATATTATTTCCATAAATATATAATTGGAAATTTCTATATACACTACTATTTGCACATGTTTTAGATGCATTTCGTTGCTGAGTACCTGTATTATGTACTATCAATAAAGTTGTAACTACTTACTGTACCTACTAAGGTTAGTTTTGTCAGCCATTTTCAAATTTAGTCTTAGTCCCAGTATAAATGTCCTTGTTAGTTTTTATCATATAAAAAGTGTTGGCTCTAACGTGTTACAAAGTTAGAGTGCTTGGATTACTCTGCATGAGGAATCACGAAAGAGTTTTACATTTCTGCAATGGAAAAGTACTCAACTTTTATCAGTAGGTAATGCTGTAATGTAACTGATTTCTTTTTAATGACAGTAATTTTGTAATGTAATTAGTTACTTTAAAAAGTAACGTCCTACAACACTGGTCACAACCATTTGCTAACCTATTAGCTTAATGTGCTTGGCTACTATAAAATAAAATACATCACAGCATAATTATGTTAACATGTGGTTACCACAAAGAGGCTGTAAATTTGGGTGATTTTTATGGTACATCTTTATGCGTCTCTTCAGGTTAGTGGTATTTTTCCCAGTGATTGTGTTCCACACTGTTTCCCCTCCGATATTGCTACAGATTGTCTTTTTTCTCCGGTTCAATATGAAGAAAATGGGCCCAAATATCAACTCTTCTCTCTCACCCAAGTAATACTACAGTGATGACAAGTGTTGACAAAAATAAAGACAGATATTTTATTCGTTTTTATTTTTTAAAAACCACATTTTAATCTCATCTTTTTCCATCAATAATATTACATGCTGATTTCGTCACTGTCACTGTTCATTGATATCCGTGACATTTTGTCACCGTCTCGTATTAGTCATAGGAAAAAAGTTAATCAACAAATATTTTTCGTAATTGTTTTCGCTGACGGAATGAACACTATAGTACTACCTACCTTCCTATTATTTCGACCTTTGGTAACACAATGGCGCCCTCTTGTGGTAAACAGGTTGAAGCGCGGTATGTCATAGCACGTGCACTCCGTGTACAGGAAGTGTAAAGTTAAATAAATCTTTAGTGGACAATTAGTAGAAGACGAATGGATTGAGAATACCAACATTTCTAAACAAATCGATGAAGTAAACCGTACAAAACAAAAATATATAAACATGACATACTGAAGGAAATTATGCAAAATATATTTTGTGGGGAAAAAATAAGACGAGCACAAACCTAAACAATATTTGAAGGTAAAAGTGTTATGTGTTCACATATTTCTCTGCTTTGTAGTTTTAAATAGTGAGATTTAAAAATAGAGATTTTTTTAAGTAAAGAAAAGGAAGCCCATCCTCATCTGCCGAAACCCGGGATCGAACCAGGGACCTTTAGATCTTCAGTCTAACGCTCTCCCAACTGAGCTATTTCGGCGGATGAGCGATTGTCAAACTGCTGGCTCTTTTAACCTTACTGTTTCATCTGTAAATAACAATACCAGTAGACATTTAACTGAATCATTGTTAAAGCGCTTATTATAATACGGGGTCGAACTTGGAAATCATTACCAACTTTGTAAAAACTTTAAGTAAACCTTATATGTTTTTTTGTTTTTTTATTTTATCTTTGTCAAAGACCAACTGCAGAACCCTGAACCCTGTACAGCTGCATGGCCTGTCACTGAATTCAGTTTAATGCATTATTATCCATGTATTTATCACAATTTTCTAGGCCAAAGTTATCCACCACTGAAGACTGAAGAGAACCTACACTACACACCAGAATAATACATATGTGTGAGTAACATGATGTACGGTTAGATAATATTTATTTGTTTATTTTTTAAATTACACATATTATATTATATTATATTATATTATATTATATTATATTATATTATATTATATTATATTATATTATACTGTGTATACAAATAAAAAAAGAGTTAACACTATATATGTCTCTCTCTCTCTCTCTCTCTCTCTCTCTCTCTTTCTCTCTCCCCCTCTCTTGAGCTATCATTTCCTGGATCGTCTCTTGCCAAACATTTGTTCAACTTTCACTTTATCTTGCATGCAAAAACAGGCAAACTATCTGGGTGCTGTCTGTACCGAAATGTGACTGTCTGTAAGCTATAAAGCCAATACAGAAACATTAACTAGACAGTTTATTCTTAACCTTAAATGTTGCTTTTCCAGATTAAAATAGACGTGGAATTATATCATAATGGTATCATGGAGTTTATTCATTTACCATATAAATGTGGCGTCACTGATCTTACAAATAGACATGTTTATGAAGATTTAAACTGTTTAATGGTGATTACAGACAATAGTGTAAATGAGTTAACATTTTAGTGTTTTAATTTCCAGTTAAACAGAGAAGCAGTTGGTCTGTTTCAAATGTTCTAAGCCTTGGCTTTGGATTATACTTTGTCCTGTTTTCCGTGCTCTTACACACCTTATTCGACTAATTAATGAATCACATACAGTATGTTAGAACAGAGAAATGTCTCAAATGCTCAGAAAAAGAACCCATACAGAACCAGATTTGGGAACCCATACTTTAATTTGGTTTATTTAAAATGAGTTTAGATTTAATCACAATATTAGGATTGTAATGGTTTCTGGTTTTGCTGGTGTTTGTAAAATATGAAATGTACAGTGTTCGTTATATAATAATAAAAATACACTCACTAAACACTTTGTTAGGAACACTATGTTATACAGTAAGGCGTGGCATGACAGTACAGGGCATGGTTTACTTTGGCTTAACTCTCGGTTAAAATGGCCTGACACTTAATAAATAAAAACTTAAAAAAAAAAAAAAACTTAGACTGGGCCATGTGGGGTGTTAATTTGGAGTGAAACCTGTTGTAGGAGGTCATTTCATAAGCTTTTAACTGGAGCTTGGTGCTGTTAGTCTCATCCTGGAGGTCTGTGTGAGAGCAGCACCCTGGAGTTCGTGTTATCACCCTCCGCCTGCAGCTTAGTACTGTCAGCCTTCTCCTAGAGATCTGTAAGACTCAGTGAACAGGGAAAGCATTAAACAAATTCACTCACCTTGCTTGATATTCATCAAGCTCTGGCACTGCAGCAGGAATCCAAACTTGATTCTGTCTTACATTGTGAGCATCTGCTCACACCGTTAATATTATCTTTCTGTGTAAATTAAAATTTGTAATATAGCTCTACAATTTAATTTCACTACATGTCATACTGCGTATGGTTGTATATGTGAGAATAAAATGAGAATTTAAATATGGAAAGTTTACAGGGCACACCCAGCCCAATGTCACGCTTCTCATCTCCAGTGTGTACTGGGGAGGCAGGGCTGTAGTTGCAGGCAAACCTTTATTAAATTATATATTCTTATTACAATAGTAGTGTTCTGAGTTATATCTCTAGTTATTCCCATTACTTTTTAGTTACAATAATATTTTTTGAATACTCCTTTTGGGGTCACTGCAACAGATCATCCCATCCAGATATTGATTTGGGTTTTGCCCTTCCTGATGCAATACTCCCTTTGTATCCTGGCTTGGCACCAGCAATCTAGTGTCCACCCCATGGCTGGAGTTCCCCTCAATTGGTCTCATCTGGCTCAGGTCCTATGTGACTCATTATCAGTTTACATTGCTTCCTAAGGAGCCATACTATCCTTGTTTCCTTCTGTCTCTTCCTTTCAGTTATTCTGCCATAACTGGTCCTGCTGGAGTCCCTGCTTATGCTAAGAACAAAATATATATTTGCCTTATCTATTACGTGACTGTGAGTATATGCAACCGCTCATTCTCTCTCTGTGTGTCTCTCTCTTTCTTTGTCGAGCTATACATGGCACTCCTAAGTTACCAGTGGTCCTAATCCCTTCTGCCCTCCTGACCTGTCTGATTCATCCTGATGCTCTACTTCTGGTTGGGGATTTCACCACATGGAGACCACTCACTGCTGCTGAGGAGGGTCCTGCATGGTCTACGTAAAAGATGTGATAGGTGAGGATGCTTCCACTAAATGTTCATGAAAAGGACTTTGGATAAGCAGGCTTTCTGTGAGGACTCGTGACTGGATTCACTTGAACACTGTTAAGACTGAACAGCTTTGTACCATAAAGTCTCCATAAAGGAACATTTGGTAATGTTAACAAAATGGATTTTATAATAAATGTTTACTTTGCAAACATTTATTATGAAGTCTATTTTAAATTTATAAATAAACTTTGCTTTCATGCAAAGTTACACAATTGCATGACCCTGTCACTGGTTCACCGGATTTTTTTTCTTGGACAACATTTGGTACATCCTGACCACTGCAGACCAGGAACATCCCACAAAAGCTGCAGTTTTGAAGTTGCTCTGACTTAGTCCAGCCATTACAATTTGGCTCTTATCACAGTAGCTAGAGTTACAATATCTTATTACAATAGCAGCTGGAAGTGAATGGGATATAGAAGGCAAGTGAAGCTTTTTTCCTAAAGTTGATGTGATATAAGTATAAAAAATGGGCCAGCATAAGGATTTGTGTCACGACCCACCAAGCCACAGCTCTGCCATGAATACATGAGCAATCCTGTTCCACATTCCCAACCGTCCCTTATATCCCACCGCCTCACCTTCCGCTCTCCACACACCTGTGAGCCATCATTAATCATCTCCATTCCTTATTTAAACCACACACTGACACCACCACATTGCCAGATTATTGAGTGCCTTCCATAGCCCAATATTCCAGCGTTTTTTCATGCCTAGCTTTCTCGTTACCGACCACGCTTTGTTTTCTCAACCTCGCTCTTGCTTCACGTTTTTGGACTTCCACGGTCACGGACTTTTGCATTACCGACCTCTGGATTTATTTAATGACTACGAACTCGGATCACAGACTCTCTCTAGCATCTTTCTGTTTCTGAAACCTGCTCCCCCGACCACTGATAAGCAACGCGAAACCAGCCATGAACCTGCGCGATTTTACCTCGCACCTGCCGGCTGTCAGCGCAGAATTCTCTCTCCCATCGGCTCTGGGCGCTTCTGCACTCCTGCGCAGATCACGCCGCACACAGGACTCCCTCGCCGGCTCATTATACCAGCCGCGCTGCATGATAAGCTCCCTCACCAACTCACGGCGCTTCCGCATTCCTGCTACACTCAAGTTGCACACGGAGCTCTCGCGCCGACTTCCGCATTCCTGCCAGACTCACGCTGCACACGGAGCTCTCGCGCCGACTTCCGCATTCCAGTGCAACTCTCTCCCTCTCTGCACACACAGCTTCACTACACAGTGCAACAAGCGCTCCAGCACCAAGAACATTAAGGTTCCTCCATCAACTTCCCAGTTCCCCTAACTAGTAACTGTCATAATAAAATCCCAGGACCGCCTTCCCTGCACTTGGATCCTTCACGACCGGCGTTTCCCTAACAGTATAATCTGGCCATAGGAATGGATCCAGCAGAGGCAGCTCGCTTGAGGGGGGCACTAGAGAGCCAGGGAGCCCTCCTAGGCACTCACCAGCAAGAGATTAGACAGATCACCTCCATGCTCCAAACCATCACAGAAACCCTAACATCACTTACCACTCAGTTACAGCAGACACAACCGCCGCCGACACCTACTCCAGTACATGCAATAGGTCATGAACCTCGCCTACCCGCCCCTCCCACCTATGCTGGAGATCCGTCTACCTGTCGCTCCTTTTTGTCCCAATGTTCTCTCGTCCTCGAACTGCAGGCGGCGTCTTTCCCCACTGAACGATCCAAGGTTGCATACATCATTACACTCCTCTCAGGAAAAGCAAGAGAGTGGGGAACAGCATTATGGGATGCCCAGGTACCTTGCTGTTTTACATACAAAACATTCATTTCACAGGACATCAGGTGGCAGGACAAATACTTCAGCTACGTCAGGGATCTCGATCCGTTTCCGATTATGCCATAGATTTTCGGACACTGGCGCCCTCCTGTGACTGGGACGAAAGGGCACTTTTTGATTGCTTCTTTAATGGACTCTCGGACTCAATCAAAGATGAGCTTGCGGCCCGGGAGCTTCCATCAGATCTGCAGGGCCTTATTGACTTAGCTACCCGTATCGATGCCCGTAAACGATCCCGACAGGAGATGCGCAGGCCCCTTAGCAAATTTCACACCCCAGCTCCCACGTCCACCACTCCCGAGTCATTTCCTGAACCCATGCAGATATGTCGCGCACATATTTCATCAAGGGAGTGCCAGCGCCAGCGGAATGACGGGGCCTGTTTTTACTGCGGCCAGGTGGGTCATGTTGTGTGCTCTTGCCCACTAAAAGGCCGGGCCTCCCAGTAGTTCTGGGGGTACAGGGGGGCCCCACTTCTACTCTTTCCCCGGACCAGCGCTCATGTTTTCCTGTTACCCTGAACCTGGACAATCGTTCCTACATCACTCACGCCTTAGTAGATTCCGGGGCCGACCAAAACTTGATCTCCATTATTTCTGCCTCTAAATTTAAAATCCCACTCACTCTCTTGCCTCAACCACTCATAGTTCATGCTCTTGATGGCAGTAAACTTGCGCCTATCACACACCGCACCTCCCCCGTCACCTTACAGTTCTCCGGAAATCATATTGAGACCATCACTTTTTTCGCTGTCCAGAACGCCCATGCGCCCATTGTCTTGGGCCTCCCATGGTTAAAGTTGCATAACCCCCACATTGATTGGCGGAATCAAAGCATCCTGGATTGGAGCCCCTCCTGCCTCTCGTCATGCCTACGCTCTGCCACCACAGGGCGAACTTTGCCCTCCTTCCAAGAGGAGATCCCCAACCTGATTAACGTCCCCACCGAATAGCATGATCTTCGACAGGTCTTTAGCAAATCACGGGCAGTCTCTTTACCACCTCACCGCCCCTATGATTGTGCTATCGACCTTCTCCCTGGCACCTCCCGTCCCAAAGGTCGACTATATTCTCTCTCTCATCCTGAGAGAGAAGCTATGGAGCAATATATCAATGAGTCACTTGCAGCTGGGATAATCCGCCCATCCTCCTCACCTGCAGGGGCAGGATTCTTTTTTGTGGAGAAGAAAGACAAGTCCCTCAGACCCTGCATTGACTACAGGGGGCTAAACGAGGTCACAGTCAAGAATTGCTACCCACTTCCACTAATGTCATCGGCCTTTGAAATACTCCAAGATGCCTGTATATTCACCAAACTTGACCTAAGAAATGCCTACCATCTCGTCAGAATAAGGGAGGGCGATGAGTGGAAGACCGCGTTCAATTCCCCCACTGGCCATTATGAGTACTTGGTTGTCCCGTTCGGCCTAACCAATACGCCAGCAGTCTTCCAGGCGCTCATCAATGATGTCCTCAGAGATTTTCTCAACATCTTCGTGTTTGTATACCTGGATGACATCTTAATCTTCTCACGATCTGAAAAAGAACATAAGCTCCACGTCCGTCAGGTCCTGCAACGTCTCCTGGAGAATAAGTTGTATGTCAAGGCAGAAAAATGCGAATTTCACTGCACATCCACCTCATTTCTAGGCTACTTTATTTCTCCGACTGGTATTCAAATGGACCCCACCAAGGTGAAAGCGGTCACTGATTGGCCACTACCATCATCCAGACGCGAACTCCAACGCTTCCTGGGATTTGGCAATTTTTATCAACGCTTCATCAAGAATTACAGCATGGTGGCCACCCCACTCACTGCACTCACATTGACCAAGATCCCGTTTCGTTGGAATCCCCTGGCAAACAATGCCTTCGAGGAGCTCAAGCGTCGGTTTACCACGGCACCCATCCTTACCTTCCCAGACCCCTCCCTCCAGTTTGTCGTGGAGGTAGATGCTTCTGAAGCTGGTGTAGGGGCTGTCCTTTCACAAAAATTGCCTAAGGACAACAAGCTTCACCCTTGCTCCTTCTTTTCCCGCCAACTCACACCCCCTGAACGAAATTATGACATTGGGAACCGGGAACTCTTGGCAGTCAAGCTGGCCCTCGAGGAATGGAGACACTGGCTGGAGGGAGCAGAACACCCTTTTCTTGTATGGATGGACCACAAAAATCTTGAATATTTAAAGACAGGCAAAAGGCTTAATTCTCGTCAGGCGCGGTGGTCACTTTTTTTCTCCCGCTTTCTCTTCACATTATCATACCGGCCAGGTTCAAAGAATGTCAAACCCGACGCCCTCTCCAGGCAATTCTCCACGTCCCAACACACACCCACGGTTCTTCCCCCTCCATGCCTTGTGGCTACTACGCAGCTGGATGTGGAAAACCTGGTCCAGCAGGCCCTTGAACAGGAACCAGGCCCAAGTAATGTTCCTCCCAGGATGCTCTTCGTCCCTGCGTCAGTGAGTACTCGACTGGGCTCACAGTTCTAGATTGTCTTGTCACCCTGGGGTGACACGCACACTTTCACTCCTGCAGCAACGGTTCTGGTGGCCTACCATGAAGGAAGACGTTAAGCAGTTTGTCGCCGCTTGTGACGTCTGTTCAAGGAACAGAACGACTAACCGCCCCCCCGAGGGCCTCCTAAGACCCCTCCCCATCCCACATCGTCCCTGGTCTCACATTTCTATTGATTTTGTCACTGGACTTCCACCATCTGACAATAACACTTGCATCTTAACAGTTGTAGACCGGTTCTCCAAATCAGCCCATTTTATTCCACTACCCAAACTTCCGTCCGCCAAAGAAACTGCCGAGCTTCTCATCAACCATGTTTTTTGGCTCCATGGACTTCCACTAGACATTGTTTCGGACAGAGGACCTCAGTTCTCAGCTCAGTTCTGGAAGGCCTGTGGTCTCATCGGCGCCAACCCCAGCCTCTCATCTGGTTTTCACCCACAGACCAATGGACAAAAGGAGCGCATGAGCCAGGAACTGGAGAAAGCATTAAGATGCATGGCCTCTCAGGATGCAACCTCCTGGAGTCACTTCCTACCCTGGGTAGAATACGCCTACAATTCGCTCCCCACCTCCTCCACGGGGATGTCCCCGTTCCACTGCTGCCTTGGGTACCAGCCCCCGTTGTCCCCCCCCCCCACGAAGAGGAAGCTGCAGTTCCATCTGCCCAAGACTTCGTCTGCCGCTGCAGAAGAACCTGGCAGCGGGCTCGTATCCAATTACAACGCACTGTCAGTTCTTTCCAGCGTCAAGCCAACCGCCGCCGTTTACCAGCCCCCAGATATCACGTCGGCCAAAGGGTCATGTTAGCAACTCGCGACCTCCCTCTCAAGACTACCTCTAGGAAACTCTCGCCAAGATTCATTGGCCCGTTTACAATCACTTGGGTCATCAACCCATGCTCTGTCCGGTAGGCGTTGCCTCTATCATTGCGGTGAATTAATCCCACGTTTCATGTGTCACAGATTTGCAGACTAGTCTCCTGTCCACTATCTCCACCCGCCCAACCCCCCCCCCCCCCCCCCCCTCCTCGACTTCACAGTCCATAGACTCCTTAAATCTCGCCGCCGCGGACGTGGTCTCCAGTACCTGGTGGATTGGGAAGGCTATGGCCCTGAGGAGAGAAGTTGGGTACCAGCCAGGTTCATCTTGGACCGTTCCCTAATCACTGACTTTCACAGACTCCACCCTGAGGCACCTGGGCGGGGGGGTACTGTCACGACCCACCAAGCCACAGCTCTGCCATGAATACATGAGCACTCCTGTTCCACATTCCCAACCGTCCCTTATATCCCACCGCCTCACCTTCCGCTCTCCACACACCTGTGAGCCATCATTAATCATCTCCATTCCTTATTTAAACCACACACTGACACCACCACATTGCCAGATTATTGAGTGCCTTCCATAGCCCAATATTCCAGCGTTTTTTCATGCCTAGCTTTCTCGTTACCGACCACGCTTTGTTTTCTCGACCTCGCTCTTGCTTCACATTTTTGGACTTCCACACTCACGGACTTTTGCATTACTGACCTCTGGATTTATTTAACGACTACGAACTTGGATCACGGACTCTCTCTAGCATCTCTCTGTTTCTGAAACCTGCTCCCCCCGACCACTGATAAGCAACGCGAAACCAGCCACGAACCTGCGCGATTTCACCTCGCACCTGCCGGCTGTCAGCGCAGAATTCTCTCTCCCATCGGCTCTGCGCACTTCTGCACTCCTGCGCAGATCACGCCGCACACAGGACTCCCTCGCCGGCTCATTATACCAGCCGCGCTGCATGATAAGCTCCCTCGCCAACTCACGGCACTTCTGCATTCCTGCTATACTCAAGCTGCACACGGAGCTCTCGCGCCGACTTCTGCATTCCTTTTTTTTTTTTTTTGATTTTTCCCCGATTTTCTCCCTAATTTAGTCGTGTCCAATTCCTCCCCGTCACTAGGGGGCTCCCACATTAAGGCTACTACTACCACTCAGCCGGGAGGGCCGAAGACTATCACGTGTTTCCTCCGAACCACGTGACGCCAGCCGACCGCATCTTTTCGAACTGCTCGCTCGCGCACCGTCGGGGGCGGCGTAACACACTCGGAAGACAGCGCTATCCGCTCCCTCCGTTGCGCGAGCTCACAGACGCCCCTGACTGGCTGTAGAGCCGTGATTAATGTGGGAGCACTAAGTACCTCTCATCCCTCCCCTCTGAGAGAGCTCGGCCAATCAGCTCTCTCTAGACCTCCGGCTGCGAGAGGTTACAGCCTCTCGCTACAGCCTACAGAATCACCCGGGACTCGAACTAGCGAACTAGCGATGATAGGGCGAGCGCTTTAACCACTGCGCCACTCGGAGGCCACGACTTCTGCATTCCTGCCAGACTCACACTGCACACGGAGCTACAGCGCAACTCTCTCCCTCTCTGCACACACAGCTTCACTACACAGTGCAACAAGCGCTCCAGCACCAAGAACATTAAGGTTCCTCCATCAACTTCCCAGTTCCCCTAACTAGTAACTGTTATAATAAAATCCCAGGACCGCCTTCCCTGCACTTGGATCCTTCACGACCGGCGTTTCCCTAACAATTTGAGCAACTCTGACAATAGTCAAAATTAAATACACACTTTTTAAAATTATATCCAAAATACGATAATTTGTGACACTGTCCACTGTTAAAAGAGCTATACAAGCACAATGTAATGAAATCTTAGATTTTTTTTTATTCTAAAAAAAGTGTAATTCCATTATCAAACATTATTTTGATTCTTAATTCATATAAGAGCATAAATCTAGGTTTCTATCTAACTATCACGCCTGTGGCTGTTATCAATACGAGATACAGTATTGCACAAGTTACAATATCCACAACAGAAGAAACATGGAGTAGTTTAAAGGGTAAAATCCAGTTTCTCATTTCATTCAGCTTGGCCCAAACCTGTTAGCATGCATTAAATCCAGCATTAAACTAAAAAGAGTGTATGAGTCATGTCATTCTATTCTCAGAATAAATCCTCCGGTGTATGTTGCTTTACTATTAAAAATGCAGAATCGACTCCATCAATAAATACAGCCGTATACTCTTACAGGTATTTCTTCCTGATGACCATCAAATATTAAGTCTGTCTCTCACCTGAAAATAATTATGTCCATCAGTCTATCTATAAAGTTAAAGTATTTTAAGTGAACAATTTAAGTGAATGCTTTTCTAATAAACAAATTCATTACATACATACTAAGCATTTTTTCACCATGGAATTTCGGCTTGGCATGAGAGAGATAAACACCCAGGACACATCCAGTGAGCCTTAATGGAGGTCAAACACAATAATTATGGTTAAAGATAATCTTAACTGTTCATCATCATTCATTTTTCAATTGACTGTAATGTGGTGCTTTTAAGAATAAGCATTATATTGTAGAAACGACACTGCGTTGTCTGCATGTCTTTTTAAATGTCTATTTAAAGTTGTTTTTCTATTTAATGTTAAATGTGAGACATAAAAAATGTAAAATCTCTACAAATTTACTTTAGTGTTAGAAATATTGTGTATTCTTGTTCATTTTTAATTAAATACAATACATTTTCAATGTAATTTTTAATTACTTTATTGACAGAAAACAACCAGTTTTTATTTTATTAAAAAAGTACATATGCTTTCAAAACAAATGCATTCATAAAAAAGAATGCCAGCTGTTGACTGTTGTGATTTTGCCAAGTTAATGTTAAACTTATTTTGGAATATTATGCCTAAAAAGAACAGACGCAGGAACGGTAACATAGTCGGCGCTGTTTGATGACGCATGTTTGATGACGCTTGTTTGATGTATTGAAGCCATAGCAGTGTGGATCGACACTTCGATTGTTGAAGTTTTTTAATTTCTTTTTTACATTTGACCAACATCTGAACGATAGAAATCAGTAATGGCTTCATCGAACAGCTCCATGGCCAGTCCGAGGGACATTGCTATGGAAGTAGATGAGGTAAGCAAGTTCCGAAAAGAAACCGTAACACGGAAGTTAGCCTCGGTATCAAAACTTTTCATGACAACTTATTGCACTGTGCTTAAATGTCAAAGCTTTGTCTTAAATAGTCATTTACATTGTAAGAAAATGCATGAGTTTGACCCTTACAGCAGTTTTGACATTCCCAAAGTTGCAAATTTCATATTTCACCCAGAACTCCGCGGTGACAAGGCCTGTTGTGTAGGCTAGTCAATGTTAGCATCAGTTCCTTAATTTTGTACATAGCCAGCTCAACCAACATATTGCCAATGGTAACAATATAATCAACATTGGAACATTTCTAAATGCTTAAGTAGTAATAGATTTGTTATTGAAATAGAATCCATTTAAATGTGATGCAGGGATCTAAATTAAATAGTTTTTTTTTTTCGGTTTACATTAGGATTCTAGTCTTTATCTAGGTATCAGTTTACACCACAGCAAAGAACAAAGATACGCTGACACCCTGGTAACTTGCAGGATGTTTAATGTGTGCTGAAGTTACCAGAGAGAGTAAAGCTTTAAATCAAAAACCACTCTAATTGTAATTAACAATTTAATCTGTAAATATGTCTTTTCATCTTTATACTTGTGTAGAATAACACAATAAATCCTACAACCACCAAGATGCCACTGTTGGGCCCTTGAGCACGGCCCTTAACCCTCAACTGCTCAGATGTATAATGAGATAAGAATGTAATTCGCTCTGGATGAGCGCGTCTGCCAAATGCCTAAATGTAAATCTAAATAAATCCCTAATAATAACAATATGAAGGGAAATATCTCTAGGACAATTAAATAATGTAAAATGATTTAATAAAATAAATAAGATGCAGCAATGTGATAAACCTTATACTCACCATGTAGTCATGTTTATAAAAAATAAGAAGAAATAAACACACACACCCCAAAAAATTAAGAATTCCATTGGCTGTAAAAGTTAGGGACTCCAACACCATCACCAAGTTCTTAAACGCATTTTGTGTGCTGAAGAGAACAGAAGGCATTGCCCTAATAGAACCGAAAGCAAAATGAACATCCTTGGCCAACCAAAAGACACCACCTGTATTTTAACTAAGCAAATACTTCAAAAAGTGATGGGTGCTTCAGGGTAAGAAGAGTGCTGGATGAGGTCATGTTTCCATCATGCCTAGTGCCTACTGTGCCAGCCTGTGGGGGCAGTGTTATAATCGGGCATTACTTCTGTTGGTCTAGGTTGAGCAATTTTATGTCCCCAAAAATGAGAGAATGTACTGAATGACCAGGTTTTTCCATCAATTGAGTTTTTCTTTCCTGATAGCATGGGCACATTCCAAAATTATGATGTCAGGATTAACTGGGTCCAAATTGAGAAAAGGGTTGGTTCAGAGAGCATGAAACATCATTTCCACACATGGATTGGTCACCACAAAGTCCAGACCTTAACCCCGTTGAGAATCTTTGGGATGTGCAGGAGAAGACTTTACACGGAGGTCCGACTCTCTCATCATTAATACAAGATCTTGAAGAGAAATGCATTCGACTCTGAATGGAAATAATTGTAGTGACATTGTACAAGTTTATGTGTGCCATAATCAAGTAAAAAGGTGTTCCAATGAATTATTAGAAGTGTGAGTGTGAGGCTTTTTGTTTGGCTGGGTAGTGTATATACAAATGTGTGAGTGTGTGCCTGTGCTTTAAGATAATTTGCCTTAAAGGAGGAGCACTTTAGCAGTACAAATAATCCAGTCACAGATTTAAATTTTTTTTAATCAATTTATCCCTAACGAGCAAACTAGAAGCAGTGAGATGAAGCAACTGGTAAGGGAACCAGACTCAAAAGAATTCAACCTCAGTTGGGTGACACCAGATAGTAATAGTACAAGCATGAATAAATTCCTCATGTGCTATATGGTCAAAAGTGCTATTTTGTTACGAGTAACTAATTTTAGTTATATTTTGAGGTTTCCAACTGTTTACAGACTGTTTACAGCAGTATAATGCTATGGGGTTGCTTTGCTCCAGATTATTCAACTTATTCATCTTATTGAACTAATCAACAAATGACATTTTATTATTATATATAATATTAAGTATAATACTGATGATAATGAATATACTTATACAAGTAAATTAAAATGGATGATGATGATGATAATAATAATAATAATAATAATAATAATAATAATAATAATATTTTCAGATGCCAAATTCAGGCATTCAGATGACTACTGGAGGGGAGGATGAAGAAATGGACATAGACACAATTGACCAGGTAAACATTTGCACATTAACAGGCCTGCACACCTTTTTAAAGTAATCAACTAATACTTTATAATATTATTAATATTAACAACAAAATATTTATTATTATTATTATTGTTGTTGTTGTTATTATTATGACTATTATTATTATTATTATTATTATTATTATTATTATTATTATTATTATATATTTTTATTATTATATAATTGGATGTCTAGATTGACAAGGAAATTGACATGGATACTACTACTACTACTACTACTACTACTACTAATAATAATAATAATTTCAGATGCCAAATTCAGCCATTCAGGCGACAACTGGAGGGGAGGATGAGCAAATGGATATAGATACTTTGATCCAGGTAAACATGAGCACATTAATAGGCCTGTACACCTTTTTAAAGTAATCAACTAATATAATATTAATAACAAAAAATAGTATTTACTTCATTATTATTTTTTTATATATATAAACATACAGTTAAACCTTGGATTGCGAGCATAATTTGTTCTGGAAGTGTGCTTGTGTATATAAAAAAAAACTCACATATCAAAATAAATTTCCCCCATAAGAAATAATGGAAACTTAGATGATTTGTTCCACAACCCTAAAATATTTATAATATTCCTGCTGTGTAGGACAACTTTCACACACGCACAAACCAGAAGCTTTACCCACACACACACATGGTCACAGTGTCATAGTAAACAGTACATGTGCACACAGATGTTGATTATCCGAGTGAGAGACGCGCACTAAGAGCAGGGGAGGCGATTACCACAAATCAGTAGCGCGCGCAAGAAAAAAACATTAGCTCAGTTGTGATCACGTGACACATTGAAACAAGAAGCATGTGTGTGCCACATGATACTTGAAGACAGTTATATCAAGTATATCCAGATTTGCTAATTTATAAAGTCAAAAGTTCTTTAAAATTTTTGCTTGTCCTGCAGAACGCTTGCAAACCAGATTACTCGCAATCCGAGGTTCCACTGTATTTCCTCGCACATTTCATATTCATTTTGCTAATTTTCTTTTTGATTCTGTAAAGCTCCTTTGCGACAATAACCCGAGATGTTCAAAAGCCTTTTTAGGAATAACATCTAGCAAATTTTTAAGATGCATTAAAGCTAAAGCTCCACTACAGACAAACTCACAAAATAATAATGATCACATGCAATGTTTAGGTACAGATTAACTAACACAGCAAAAAAAAAATTTGTCACCCTAATAAAAACACAAATTGATAGTAATACACAATACTGTTCTCAAATTGTTACTTTTTTCCCTTGACAGATGTTCAGAAGTCTAGATGATGAAATGGAATGGGACTGAAACAGGGAATTTCTGAATGGCCTACGTGCACTCTAGCCTATAATGTATTACTTGTTGGAATTTGTGTTGGAATATGTATTTCCCAAAGAATGTATGATTCTAATTCATACTTTATCATTATTCTTACACAAGTTTACAAAACAACATTCTAATTCTATGATAATTGGTGCATGGTGTTATTATGCCAAAAGTATTGCTATAAAATATTTATTTTCTTTTTTTAAATATTTAATTAAAAAAAACACTATCTCTTTTCGTTTGTGTACTTGTGTTTTATCTGTTCCACGTGTTTTGTTTGTAATTAAACATATAATACACTGCTCAAAAAAAAAAGAGGGAACACTTAAACAACACAATGTAACTCCAAGTCAATCACACTTCTGCGAAATCAAACTTCCCACTTAGGAAGCAACACTGATTGACAATCCATTTTACATGCTGTTGTGCAAATAGAATAGATAACAGGTGGAAATTATAGGCAATAAGCAAGACACCCCAATAAAGGAGTGGTTCTGCAGGTGGTGACCACAGACCAGTTCTCAGTTCCTATGCTTTCTGGATGATGTCTTGGTCACTTTTGAATGGTGCTTTCACTCTAGTGGTAGCATGAGACGGAGTCTACAACCCACACAAGTGGCTCAGGTAGTACAGCTCATCCAGGATGGCACATCAATGCAAGCTGTCACAAGAAGGTTTGCTGTGTCTGTCAACGTAGTGTCCAGGGTATGGAGGAGCTTCCAGAAGACAGGCCAGTACATCAGGAGACATGGAAGAGGGGAACAACCCAGCAGCAGGACCGCTACCTCTGCCTTTGTGTAAGGAGGAACAGGAGGAGCACTTCCAGAGCCCTGCAAAATGAACTCCAGCAGGCCACATATGTGCATGTGTCTGCTCAAACGGTCAGAAACAGACTCCATGAGGGTGGTATGAGGGCCCGACGTCCACGGGTGGGGGTTGTGCTTACAGGCCAACACCGTGCAGGACGTTTGGCATTTGCCAATGAACACCAAGATTGGCAAATTCGCCACTGGCAGATGAAAGCAAGTTCACACTGAGCACATGTGACAGATGTGACAGATGTGACAGAGTCTGGAGACGCCCTGGAGAACATTCTGCTGCCTGCAACATCCTCCAGCATGACCGGTTTAGCAGTGGGTCGGTAATGGTGTGCGGCGGCATTTCTTTGGACAGCCGCACAACCCTCCATGTGCTCGCCAGAGGTAGCCTGGCTGCCATTAGGTATCGAGATGAGATCCTCAGACCCCTTGTGAGACCATATGCCGGTGCGGTTTGGCCTTGGGTTCCTCCTAATACAAGACAATGCTAGACCTCATGTGGCTGGAGTGTGTCAGTAGTTCCTGCAAGACGAAGGCATTGATGCTATGGACTGACCCACCCTTTTCACAGACCTGAATCCAATTGAGCACATCTGGGACATCATGTTTCGCTCCATCCACCAACGCCATGTTGCACCACAGACTGTCCAGGAGTTGGCGGATGCTTTAGTCCAGGACTGGGAGGAGATCCCTCAGGAGACCATCCGCCACCTCATCAGGAGCATGTCCTGGTGTTGTAGGGAGGTCATACAGGTACGTGGAGGCCTCACACACTAGTGAGTGAGTGATTGACTGATTGACTGAGTGAATAAATGAGTGAAACTATGTAATACATTATCTTACTAACCAAAATAAAGCACTCACTGAAGAAGAACAACAGCAACAATAACAACAACAGCAACAACAACAACAACAATAATAATTATAATAATAATAATTATTATTATTATTATTATTATTATTTTTATTAGAAGTAGTAGTATGATAGGTGCTAACTTAGACGCAAGCTTCACTGTCTCATGTAATACCTTCAGCTGACAGGGTTGTTGTTACCATGGCTGAAGTACACAACACGAGGGGTGTTCAATTCAAACTGTAACTTTTGATTTTGCAGAATAACAGAACACAATTATGTTCAATTAGAACATTTTTCATATAATCCCCTGCTACACTAATGCACAAATTGTGAGTGAGCCCACTCCCTTGACTGAGAAGCGACCTCACACATGAACAATCTCAGGATGCTTTACTGTTGGCATGACACAAGACTGATGGTAGTGCTCGCCGTTTCTTCTTTGGACAAGCTTTTTCCCAGATGCCACAAACAATGAGAAAGGGGGATTAATCAGGGAAAATGCCCTTCTTGAAATGTATGAAGGTGAGCGCTACCATCAGTCCTGTGTCATGCCAACAGTAAAGCATCCTGAGACCATTAATGTGTGTGGTCAAGGGTGTGCACTCATTCACAGTTTTGCCTAAGAACACATCCATGAATAAAGAATTGTACAAAAACATCCAACGAGAGCAACTTGTCCCAACTATCCAAAAGCAGTTTGGTGACGAACAATCACTTTTCCAGCACGATGAAGCGCCTCACCATAAGGCAAAAAGTAATAACTAAATGGCTCAGGAAGCAAAACATCAAAGTTTTAGGTACATGATCAGGAAACTCCCCAGATATTAATCCCATTGAGAATCAATCCTCAAAAGGTGGGGGGACAAACAAAAACCCTACAAATTCTGACAAACTCCAAGCATTGAATATGCAAGAATGGGCTGCCATCAGTCAGGGTGTGGCCCAGAAGTTGATTGACAGCATGTCAGGGCAAATTGCAGAGGTCTTGAAAAAGAAGGGTCAACACTGCAAATACTGACTCTTTGCATAACGTTAATGTAATTGTCAATAAAAGCCTTTTACACTTATGGAATGCTTGTAATTATACTCTACTTCTAGTACTAGAAGTAGAGAAGTAGAGCCAGAATAATATCTGACAAAAATATGTAAAAACACTGAAGCAGCGCAGTCTGTGAAAATTTATATTTTAATATTAATAACCGCTATTCATTTTTTTAAAATCACATCTTCTTTAAAAAAAATAATAAATGCCCTAATATATATAATTGCTGCAGGCCAATCGTTCTCATTCCAAACTTGATGAAATGACTAGTGTCACGGGTGCTGTGTGTGGGCTTTCGGTGAGGCATAATCGCAGAGGTGAATACTTTAGAAAGTCTTTTAATAATGAAAATGGAAACAGAACATGAACAAAATAACTCACAATGGAACTAAGCAACCAGGAGCTAAACAGAACAGGAGCTAAACTGAATAGGATCTAAACAGAAAACACAGGAAATTCACAATAACTTAACCAAACAGGACTGGAGCAGGACAGGACAGGAGCAGATCAAACACCAAAACAGGAACTGAACAGAGCAAGATCTATGGAAATTGGCTAGAAGCCGCAAAACATGGAGTAATCACAACAACCCTATAATCAAACATAACAGAACAGTTTAAACACAACATCAATCCAAACAGAGGCAAGACCCCGATTAACTGAACACAAGACTATTTATACCTAAACCAATGAGCTACCTCGGTTCAGGTGAGTGCTCCCATCACCTGACCGAGGTGCATTCTGAGAAATGGAGATCAAAAACAGAAAATACAACAGGAAACCATAAGGAGTCTCTGGGCGCACGGCGCCCTCTAGTGGTTATCCCTGACAACTAGAAAAGATTTAGATTCATACACAGTTCATTTGACCTCTAGCAATTTGCATATATAGTAAACTGTGTACAAAATATGTCATTGATATATTTACTGATTTAATTGGTAAGCGCTTACATAAACCAGAGCACAAAACGAGTGCACCTTGACAAGACCCCCCCTGTCAAGCTCCTGAAAATTGCGGATGACACTACAGTCTGCATATAGAAGTGAGGTTGAGCATCTGGCTCTCTGGTGCAGTCACAACAACTTGGAGCTGAACATGCTCAAAACAGTGGAGACGATTGTAAACTTAAGGAGAAAACCTCCTGCACTTCCCCCACTCATCTTTGTGAACAGCACTAACGCAGCAGTGGACTCATTTTGGTTCCTGGGCACCACCATCTATCAGGACCTGCAGTGGAACAATCACTTTGACTTCATTGTTAAAAAAAGGCATCAGAGTTTGTATTTCCTTTGCCAGCTGAGTAAGTTTAACCTGACACGAACATCTTTCTCTCTCTGTGGGTGAAGATGTATTTTAAGCTTTGCTAATCAAACATTCAGGATGCAGCTGTCATCATGTCATCACGCTCACAGTCACAGGCAGCGTAATTTGCTGATATAAAGCTGCAACATTGCTGACATGGTTCTGCGTGAGGCAATTTTTTGTCTTTGTTTGCCTTTTACTGTTTTGTTTTTTTCCCTCAGAAATTAAGGCACTGATTCAGACGGACTGTTAGATGGTGCTGATATTACGAGCTGCTGAGAGCTCATGTACGCAAAGGCACAAAATGTTTTTCTCACCATAAGCTCAGCCTTTGAAAGGCCATAAATAAATAACAGGTGAAAAATAAAATATGGAAATAAATAAATGGATATATAAACAAACAATGAAAGAAAAAAAAACATTATAAATTAAAGAATACTGAAATCAAAAGCAAGTATGTAAAGAAATAATGGAAAAAGGAAAGGCACAAACAAACGAATAAAGAAATACCAGAACAATCAAAATATGGAAGCAAGCTAACAAAAACAAAGAAATAATACAGAAAAACTGAAATATCCAAATATGAAAACAAACACATATATACTTTTAAAATGTAGTTCAAAGTGCTTGACACGGGAGCTGCTCACACAGCTCTGCTCGGCCGTCACTGAATTTGTCCTGTGAACTTCAATAACTGTCTGGTGTGGCTCAGCTAAAATCAAACACCAGAAGACAACAAAGGATTGTTCAGGCTGTAAAGATTATCGGTGCCCCCCTGTCCACCCTTCAAAAACGGTATAGGAGAATCACTTGGGACCCCTCACACCGTCTGCTCGCTGCTATAGAGCACCGAACACCAGGAAGGTCAGGCACAAGAACAGAGTTTTCACCCAGGCAATCTACCTCATGGACAGTTAAATATTCTCTTCACTGTGTAATATTACGATGTGCAATAGGTGCAATACTGTGCAATGCTACTGATATTTATTTGATTTATTTGATAAAACCTCACATCCTACTCCCTTTGTTTATTTATAATTTTTTTTTTTTTTTGTGTGTGTGTGTGTGTGTGTGTGTGTGTGTGTGTGTGTGTGTGCAGTATGTATGTATTCTGTCATCAAAAGATTTCTTGTAATTGCAAACGTACTTGGCAACAAAGCTATATCTGATTTTGATTTTGATATTATAATGCGAGTGTTACTTCATGGGGAAAAAATGGATTATGGAATACTTGCAATATTTTCAGCACCCTGATAAAATGTTTAAATCAGGCTAACATTGTGAAGAGGTCTAAAACAACCAATCCAGAGAGGGGAATATGAAAATGATCTAGCACTTCTTACGCTACCTTAGACTTACAAAGCTTACAATGGCTTTTCCAGACGTGATACGTCTCCTAAAGGTGTCCTGCATATTAATAGTGTCTCCCTGACACCTGCAAATCATACACAATATCCCAGAAATCGATCCTTGCCCAGTAAAAGCCTTCACTTAACCAAGACAAATCGATATGCATGTTGGCTCTCTCGCTGGGTCACTCTAGATAAAAAAAATTATTTGGTAATTTAAGAAATCTCTTTTTTAAGACAGAGAGAGAATCTCACAAAGAAAATGCAGATTCATAAATATAGTAATAGCTGCTGCACTCACAAAGACTGTTCTGTGCTTATTATCGTCACATTAAACACTCCACTACAGTTCATCTTTACGCTTCTTCTGTCAATGTCTACTGGAATTATTTCAAATCGCTCTACCTGGTGTCACCCAGAAGATGACAAGGTTTCCTTGAGTCTCCTAAAGCTTCTTTCTCGTGTCTCAGAGAGTTTTTCTTTGCTGCTTTCACCTCTGGCTTGTTCATTAAGGATCTGAGTCTACATCTGGATTTGTGTAAATCTGCCTTGTGGCGTTGTCTGTTGTTAAGAATACATACTGCATAAATAAAAAAGATTTTTGTAGCCTGGAGAGAAAGAGAGAGAGAGAGAGAGAGAGAGAGAGAGAGAGAGAGAGAGATTATCGGACATGAACTTCAAGATTTCTGTAAAAACATTAGTACGTAAACTGATGGTTATTAAACCTGTCAGTGTACAGTCTCCCCTATTATGGTTCTGTAACATCAATAGGTCTACAGAATGCTGCGTACAGTAGGAGCGTATCCTGTTTGTCATGCTTTAGCGCACCACATGGTTCCTCATTCCACCACCCCCACAGCCTCTCTCTCTCTCTCTCTCTCTCTCTCTCCTCCAAGGTGACTTTGCCCCACACAGGCAGAAGAATGAACAGAAAGGGAGGGCTACATTAAAGAAAAGAGGAGGAAAGTGACAGGAAATGGAACAGATGAGATTAAAAATGGTGTTTGAGAAGAAACAGTTTGAAATGAGAGCATGGCAATATTTAGATCAGATACGTCGTCTCTGATTGATCGTGTCTGATTTCTCTCTCCTGACTCTCGTGCACTCTCTCTGTCATGGTCCAGTGATCTGGGAGGGACAGGCGGCGAGGTAAAGCAGGTACAGGGAGGTGAGGGAGGTGAAGGATAAGTGCTCGTGCCCATCCTGCAGTTGTTAGTATATATATATATATATATATATATATATATATATATATATATATATATATATATATATAAAATGATGTCATGCTCTCAACCGAACATCTTTCTCTCTCTGTGGGTGAAGATGTATTTTAAGCTTTGCTAATCAAACATTCAGGATGCAGCTGTCATCATGTCATCACGCTCACAGTCACAGGCAGCGTAATTTGCTGATATAAAGCTGCAACATTGCTGACATGGTTCTGCGTGAGGCAATTTTTTGTCTTTGTTTGCCTTTTACTGTTTTGTTTTTTTCCCTCAGAAATTAAGGCACTGATTCAGACGGACTGTTAGATGGTGCTGATATTACGAGCTGCTGAGAGCTCATGTACGCAAAGGCACAAAATGTTTTTCTCACCATAAGCTCAGCCTTTGAAAGGCCATAAATAAATAACAGGTGAAAAATAAAATATGGAAATAAATAAATGGATATATAAACAAACAATGAAAGAAAAAAAAAACATTATAAATTAAAGAATACTGAAATCAAAAGCAAGTATGTAAAGAAATAATGGAAAAAGGAAAGGCACAAACAAACGAATAAAGAAATACCAGAACAATCAAAATATGGAAGCAAGCTAACAAAAACAAAGAAATAATACAGAAAAACTGAAATATCCAAATATGAAAACAAACACATATATACTTTTAAAATGTAGTTCAAAGTGCTTTACAGTGTGAAAGTAAAATGTGAATATAAATGTTATAGCTAAAATGTTAAAAAGTTATATGCCAGTATAATCAGGACAATTATAAAAGCTTATTTAATTTATTCTGTTATTTATTTATTTAGTCAGATGAATTTTTTGCCTGATTAAAAGGCTACAGACCAAAACATTTTATGTGTAACAAACGGAAGCGAACATCACCACCCACAGCAGCTAGTAAAATATGAACCTGTCAGTTTGTGTAAAAACATTCTTAATGATTTGTTATTTATGAACGAGTAAACTCTTTGAATCGACTCTTTCTTTAGTTAAACATCACACTGACTCTCTTTTCGGGCTGTGTTGTTGTAAAGCCCTTGCTGAATTTACAGTACAGTGTATCTCTGACTGAAACTCGCTCAGTAAAACTCCACATCTGAGACGTCTGGGCCCAAAGCAAAGTGTAAGAGCCACTCAGTTTATTACACAGACGTGTGTTTGACTCTCCTGTGTGTGTACGGCTGAGACTGAGGCAGTCTGAAGGTCTGACTGCACTGCTGCTTGTTATAATGATATAGGCAGTGTGTGTGTGTGTGTGTGTGTGTGTGTGTGTGTGTGTGCGTGTGTGTGTGTGTGTGTGTGTGTGTGTGTGTGTCTGTGTGTGTGTGTGTGTGTGTGTGTGTGTGTGTGTCTGTGTGTGTGAGATGGGAATCTGCTTCTGATGCCACTTTACTGAAAAACAAGCATGGGTGTTACTATTTTTTTGTTTTTGTTTACTCTAGCATTTAACTACCTTTTCTAGCATTTTTAAACTACCCACTATATTTACTTTATTTAGAACTTTTAAACTAAAATGAGTAATATTTGTATGTTATTTATTAATAATAATAATAATAATAATAATAATAATAATAATAATAATAATAATAATACAAGTTGTAAAATATTCTTTTGATAATATTAATTTCATTTTTATGAATATGGATATTTATTTATTGGTTTGTTTGTTTGTTTGTTTATTACTACTTATGTCTATACATACATACATACATACATACGTTTTTATTACATTCTTGTTCTTTATTTATCACTGTTACTATTTATTGCATTTTTACTGCATTAATTTTTTACTATAACAGAACAAAAACTAAATCAATAAATTCATCAGTGAGCCGACTGTTGATGTTCTTGATGAGCTCAACCCAGGGATCAGTCTAACTAAAATAAGAGACATACTCCTCATTACCACATTAAACACACACACAGCAGATCAGAACACTGTGAACACTTAGAATCTAAACTGCTGTTATAAAGTTATGTTTATATGATATATTACTTTTTTATTTGCTTAGTATATTTCCTTGTATTTGTATAAAATCCAAACAACAATCTTTAATCAATCTTTAGTGAATCTTCATTTGCACACCACTGAGCTATAAATGAATGTGAAATGTCCCTGGTTGCTCGTTCACACTTCGCTCTCAGTTCAGGAATGGTACACGCCTCCACAGCGGGCTGCTGTGGGTCTTTGCTCTAAAGACCTGTGTTTTGTCTCTAGTGGTGCTTCACATTACTGCTTTTTATCAGTGCCACAGTTTCAGAAAATATGCGACAAACTCGTTTTAAACTTCCGTAAACATATATTTCTCTGTCCATTCAGCTGTGAACGTTCACGTTTCATAGTTTACTTTCCTTTTCTTGGAGTAAATCATACTGTGTTGTACGTTCATTTCTGAAAAAAAGCGCTATATTACTGGTATATTAATTATTCTCATTTATTAGAATAAACATTAGGGTCCGGCTAGAACTGTCACTCAATCTGGATCCAAACCGCGCTTCACCATTTAGTGATGCCTGCTTTATACAATACATATTTATTCAGCTACAATTTACTGTACCTTCATGAGCTGCTTTGTGCAAATGCTCAGGTTTTATAATTGATGGATGTCCATACAAAAAAAAAAAAAGAAGAAGAAGAAGAAGAAGAAAATAGGCCTGACCTGCTTTAATGATGTCTTCAGATACATTTAACACCTCTGAGCTTCTGAGAGCTGAACTTGAGTCTTCATACATTACTGCACCTCAAACGAATCTCCTGTAAATGTCAATGTGTGTCATCAAACATTAATATATGTTAAGGTTATTAAAGTGCACCTCCGGAGCGCCACTATCATCACTAATAATGAGGATATGCGAGGAGCCGCGGGTCCTCCTGCCTTACAGTCACACCAGTGGCCGATAACTCTTTAAAGATTAATACACACCTGGAACAAAGAGATCAGAGAGCTGACCATTTTACTAATTAAAGAGACACCTGACTGAGTGGCTCAGAAACGAGATTCGATCGTCTTTGTGGAAGAGTTGATGTTAAGAGCAACACAAGAGGAGTTTAATTGACTTTTTAGTTAAAATGAAACAAGTTAACAGTAATTATGTGAAAGAATCCAGAAGAGCTTGAAGCTGCACTTGAGCTGCTGTGACGTAAAATAATGCCAGCGTTTCCTTCCTAAACTATAACGCTGTACACTTAAATGAGGACGAGTACATCCGAGGTGGTTTAGTGCATGGTTGGAATCAGAGATACAGTATATTGTTTCCTGGTTATGTGTATTAAAGTCACTGTACACAGATTTTGTAACAAAAATTTATGACAAAACATTTAGTGTAGAATGTATGCAATTACTCTCTTAATGAAACAAAAAGACAAAAAAAAAAGATTTTTTTTTTACTTTTCAGTCGTAACATCTGATTAGCTGAGCCGAATTAAATATTGAGTTCTAAATATTGTCTTTATATAATAGAGCAGTTAAAACTTTATAGTAAATTATTTGCCTATGTGTAGTAAAAAGAAAACATTTGTTTTAAATAGCAAAACTATGCACTGCATATCATCATGTGTACTGTAATGTGAATGTGACCAACAAAATTTGAATTCAAATTAATGTCTTTAAACAGCCATTTGTTGTTGTTCTTTATTAGCATTAGCATTAAAAGATCCTTCAAAAGGGCTCCATCTGTAAAATAGATTTGAGGTGGTATTGAAAATCTTGGAATTTTTATTGGAAAATGAACATGAAAGTTTTTTAAAACTTTTTTTTTAAAACAATTTTTAAGATTCTGCATTGTTACAAGGTCACTATTTAAATGTATGCAAATTTCTTTATACTAAATATCTGTCAGGGTTCATTCAAGTATTCAAGGACTTTTAAGTTGACTTTCTCTTTTACTTAGTACTGGTTTATACAGGTGTTTAGTGCTGAGTGCGATCAGCCTGTGGCACTGCGGAGATGTTATGGAAGACCAGGTAGCTTTGATAGCAACCGGCAGCTCATTTGTATTGTTGGGTCGGGTATTTCTCATGTACCCCCTATAAATATCCCATAGTTTCTTTATTGGGTTCAGGTCAGGTGAGGTAGCTGGCCAATCACTCTGGTAATATCATTGTCAGCAAACCAGTTAGTGGTAGTTTGCCACTGTGGCCAGATGTTAATTCCTCCAGGAAAAGGAAACCAGAAACTCCAAGAAACTTGTCAGCAGACAGAAGCATGAAGTCCTCTAAAATCTTCACATGCTATTTATTCTGTAGAAAAGGTAATTAATTCAAATTTGAAACAAAATATTCTTTAAAGTATTTTGATATACTGGATTTTTTGTTGATTTTCATGAGCTGTAAGCAGGCCATCTTTTACTGTATATTGGTTTCACACATACCTGTACTTATGGAGTTTGTGCCAGCTCAAGTGCATGCTTCTATCAACCTCCTGAGACCCGACTCTAGTGTTGTGTTTCTCATTAGCACCTGATAACTATGTACTTAATCTTGTCTTCAAACAGGACGAATGTTTGCAACAGAATAATACACAGCACTCTATATGCATTCATATGCAGTTAGTATAAAACATCATGTCATGTCCTCATTGGAAGACACTGGGGTCTCAAGACATTAAAAAACAAAGGGATGGCAATATTCTGATAGAATGTATTGTCCTGGGCGATTTTCCTATGAACTCCTATTTGATTTTATTTCTGTCTGATCAGCCATGTCAGTGTTTTCTCCGTTCTTTATAGGGAAAATGACTGAATATGTTTTTTTTTCTTCTTTTTTTTCAATCTCAGCAGGCGTCTGATAATCTTGACTGAATTAGAGACATTTGTCTGAAATGGTTTATACTGTATGCAGATGTTGTTGAAGAAACGTACAGTATATGGCTTATAAGCACAATATCAGCCATGCTGTGAATGGAGCCTGATCAGAGGAGCATGTGACACAGATATCTGTGTTTGTAGACGCTTCAATTTGCTGGAAATCTGCTTATTTGGTGGTCATTTATTGCTGTCCTAAAAGCATGTTTAAAAAAAGTGCTTACGATTCTAAAAAGAAACGACAAATAGGAGCATTTTCAGACGCTGTTTTCACTCCACTTTATATCGTTGACATTAAACTCAAAATGACATGAACATTTCTACCAGTTTTATGAAAGCCCTGCAATACCAACACAAACCACCAATCAGGAAACCTGTTCCACTTCATCAGTGTGTGTGTGTGTGTGTGTGGTGATTCATTTGTGACATGCTAATGGAGTTGAAGAGCTCACACGTGTGTTACAGATGTCATAAATAAACATTAGCAACTACGTGAAAAAACATGCAGACTTTCCTGTAATGCGTGTTTTATACCCGAGTGTGAAAAGCAGCCCCAGATATTAAAATATGAAGAGCAACAAACAAGGCACTATACTGTATTTTTTAGAACTTTATTAATAGAAGTCAATGTTATTGCTGATCTACTGCAAAATACACAATGATCACAAATCATATAGCTATGCATACAGATACACAAGTACACAAACATAGACCCTGTTGCGTTTGGTTTCCATATTCCGCTTTAAGTTATTTATAATAATTTAATTATAGTTTATATTTACATCCCTGATCATGAACATGGATAATGAATCTATTGCACTCTATCTGTAATGAACGTACTAGATGTGTGACGTATACGCAGGTGTGAATCTATTGTGAATAAATGCTTCACTTCATCTTATATAATGCCAGTGTTTGAAGATTTACTCTGCATGAAAATGCTTCCATGCATGCCCTGGTTATTGAAATTATTGCCCCTGATCTCTTGCGCGCTCGCTGACACACTTGTTTTCTAGCACCGCAACGGTTCGATCTAATCTGTGACTGCGTTTAATTAGAAATTGCCCTGTGGTTCTCTCTGAGCTCAGTGTGCTTTGGAACGTGTGCTTCTTATTATCGCTGTACAGGATAAATTACAGAACTGTTGACATGCAATACGAGGTGATGTTTCCGCTTGTTCCCTGCGGTTCACGAACACACACACACACACACACACACACACACACTTTCACTCACGGACAGCCTCCATCAAGCAGCGGTCAGTAGCATCGCTGCAGTCTGCCCTGTGCTTGCGCTGGTTCCTCTGCTTCACCTTAGCCATGGTGTGTGTGTTGTTGTTGTTGTTGTTGCGTAGCCTGCGCAGACGTGTGTGCAGGACTTTGCGCAGTTTCTGCCGGGTGAACGCATACAGCAGTGGATGAAGCACCACTGTCCAGTAGGCAAGCACTAGGAAGCAGACCCTGAGGCGCTCCAGCCAATCAGAGGGTCCGATGGCCAGATGTAGGAGGGGTGTAACGGACAGAGGAGCCCAGCACAGCAGGAAAGAGAGGACGATGATGACGGACATGCGGAAGACACGTTTCTGACGTTCCCTTCGGTCTCTGTGACGTCTAACAGCACGACGCAGAGCCAAGATGGCAGACACTGAGGCCCCCACACCAACACTGGCTGGAGCAGGAGTAGCAGTGGGACTTAAGAGTGTGGTGGGGATGGTTGGACTGGGATTAATCGGCAAGGCTGTGGATGACACGGTATGTTTAAGAGGTGTGGTTATAGTGGACATAGAGGGGATGGGGTTTAGAGGTATGGTTAGGATGGATGATGATGGGATATAGCTTGGAAGTATGGTTGCTGTGGAAGAAGATGGGCTGGGGTTTGGAGAGACAAATATGGTGGATATAGTTTGGTTAGGGTTTAAAGGGACGGATCTGGTGGATGTTGGTGTGTTAGGGTTTAGATTTGTGGTTATGGTCGATGGAGTTGAGTTAGGGGTTTCAGGGAAGCATATGGCAGATGTAGTCGGGTTAGAGTTTAATGGTATGGATATGGCGGAAGTTATTGGGTTATGGTTTTGATGGGAGGATACGGTAGATGTATTAGGGTTAGGATTTAAAAGTCTGGATATGGTGGATGTATTAGAGTTAGGGTTTAGATTAGTGGTTATGGTGGGTGTATTTGGGTTAGAGTTTAGTGGTATGCTTATGGTAGATATGGTAGGGTGTGGAGGAGCAATGATGGTGGAAGCATTTGGGTTATGGTTTGGAGGTGTGGCTGTGGTAGACAGTGGAGACAAAGGAGTTAAAGGCGCTGCTGCAAGTGATAAGCTGACATTTGGGGACAGTGCAAAGGGTGTGATTGCAGTGGCCTCAGTGGAGGGTGGACTCAATGGAGTGTTAATTGATGGTGTGTTGGTCTCTGTGTTCATCGTAACTGTGGTGATGGTATCAGAGGCTACAAGTGGCCCTGTGGAAAGGGGAGGAGGAGAGACAGATACAGTCTTTGTCACAGGATCTGGTGACCGCGAAGACTTCTTACGACGCTGCCAGGGGCGCTGGACAAGTTGTGTCGCACCTCTTTGTGCTCTTGCCGGATGTCCGATGCGAATGCGCAAGGCCTGCAGGATGCGCGAGTAAGTAAACAGCATTACAACTAGTGAGCACAGAAAGATAGGTGCCTGCAGAAAGAGATGAGCTTGCAGACTCCCTTGCAGTTGGGAACACAGCAAAGTGCTATTTGAGTAAACAGGTGCACTATCTATTGAGCCAGATCCAAGCCCTGCCTCCACAAATGGCAAAACTGGCAAGGTTAAAGACACCACCCATACTGCGGTTAGCAAAAACGCAGCTCTCCGTGGCGTAAGCAGACGATTGGCTGGTCGGACACTGATGTCGTAGCGATCAAGGCTAATGAGCAGCAGGTTGAGTGCGGTTCCTACACTGGCGAAGGTGGCTGCTGATTCGTGGAGACAGCACAGCAGGACATGGTGAGGGCTGGAGGCGCCGCCCAGAAGGAGGAGCATCGCAGTGGCGGGCAGGCAGAGAAGACAGAGCAACAGGTCAAGCGTGTGCAGGCTGAGTGTGACAGCATGGCTGACTGACTCGAGAAGGCTGCAGTGGCCGCAGTACAACACCAACACCGTCAGGTTCCCACCCACGCCC
Organism: Clarias fuscus; assembly: GCA_030347435.1. NCBI lineage: Eukaryota > Metazoa > Chordata > Actinopteri > Siluriformes > Clariidae > Clarias > Clarias fuscus. The sequence continues at coordinate 4,167,879 of CM059206.1, read as the reverse complement.
AGCAGCAACTCCAACAGCAACACAGCACTCACTGTGGCCCGGAATCCAAGCCACGCCTCCTCTGACATGACAAGCCCCGCCCCCACAGCCTCATTTGGCTGTAGGAGCATAAGTGTGGGGCTCTCAGAAAAGCTGCCATCTGTATCCATGGAAACAATCATGCGCGGTCACACACATTACCAGCCACGCCCATCTGTCATGCTCCACCCACTTATAGCACTAAGTGATTGACAGGCCTAGGGAAAAGAGAGAGAAAATAATAGGTATTATAACATGATTCACAAAACACCAATTGTGATCACACAGAGTGTGACACTGCTGTTAATAAAGCTTTCCTTGCATGAATGTTACGGTTCGTGACTTTTCAAAAGCTGGCAACAATAATGAGTTTCGCTAAAGTGATAAATGTCACAGTTATTTGTAACAGATCATTAAACAAAGTGAATCTTACAATGGTGTATAAAATGCTCTACTTGAAATTTAAATTGAACAATAGAAAAACAATCAAATGGGAAATATATATACACAAATGTGTAACACTTAGATGGTCTGAGATTCTTATGCCTAATGTTTGAGTTGAGCAGATATAATAATACATTCTCAGTGGCGGCTGGTCAATACGGGGCGCAGAGGCGCCGCCCCCCTTACAGTTAGGCAGAGAAGAATGCTCCTTTAACATGTAATTATTTAACATAATAATTATTTATTTTAATAATGAAATAAAGTAATTTAGTCACAATATTCAGCTGTATTTCTTAATATAATTTATTTGCAATTAAAAAAAAATCTAAACTGTATTACGATTCATTTGTGTTCGTGTACGCGGGGTCGCCGGACAAACGAGTGTCTATGTAGACAGGTACGTTTTTGAAAAGCATGTGACTTGAGGCTGAGCTCTGATTGGATTTTGTCAAATCATCCTTCGGGCGCAGCACTGTGCGCCCTGAACCCTCCCACTTTTGTTCTTAGCGAATCATATTGTTTTTAAATATTTGGGCTCATGTGATTGGACCATTCTCAACGGGTCTTTTCCAGCACCTCTTATGGCAGGCAGAGCTGTTGACTGCATGTGATGTGAGTCAGGACTTTATTTTATGCTAGTAGTAATGATGCTTAATCACCTGATAAATGGCTATTTACAGGCGAGCATTAAAAGTTAATTTTAATTTTGTTTGTTTGTTTGCCCCAACAAAAATGTTTTGCACCAGCCGCCACAGTTCATTCTTTTAACAGGCTGGATTTTTTAACTCGTGTTTTAGATAAGATTTTTTTTTTTTTACATAATCCGTTAATCCAAAAAAACCTTTTATTCCTGTTGTCTATTACAAATTCATTCAGTTAATTACTCGCTCATTCACACCTTCTCTGTAGACTTTTTTTTTTCTTCTCATTTCTAAGCTTTAAATAGTATATCTTATGGATAGGGAATTCACTACTGCTCAGTTCAGCTGCAATCCTCTTATTTATTCAAGAGAACAACTTCTTGGTCTTAGACAAAAGAGTCACGCAGCCACTGTGTTCCCTGTTCTGGAGGAATTAAAGAGAAGATATCAAGAGCCAAGCTAAATTAGCAATTTCATTCAGGATCAATAAAGTGTCTATCTATCTATCTATCTATCTATCTATCTATCTATCTATCTATCTATCTATCTATCTATCTATCTATCTATCTATCTATCTATCTATCTATCTATCTATCCATCCATCCATCCATCCATCCATCTATAGCACTTATACTGTACAGTGTTTCAGGAGGCGTGGAGCCTACCCCAGGGACTCAGGGCTTTAGGCTTGTATGCTTGTGATTGATACCAACTGAAAATGTCAGTTAGTCAACTCTGTAAGTCTTTGTACTATGGAAGGAAACCAGAGTACCCAGAGGAAACCCACCAAGCAGGAATTGCACCCTCAGCCCTGGAGGTATGAGTCCACAATTTACTTAATATATATATTGATTTTCTAGATGTGCACACACACACACACACACACACACACACACACACACACACACACACACACACACACACACACACACACACCTAAAGACACACTTTCAATAACCGGATGGATGGATCTCCAGGAACAATTAGCAAAAATTTCATCCTGTCCGTGGCAGTCAGGTATTGATTTGGCACTGAAGGCAACGATATAAATCTTAGTAGCATAAAGGGAGCCATCGTACAAGACCAGTTCATGACCATGACAGCTGCTTTGTCCGAACTCTATTATGGCGTCCAGCAGAAGTGACTCGAGACTGTGTAGTTAAGAGACACGTGTGTCTGTTGTAAGTCTATTGACCTGGCTATTATTTACATTCACCAGACTGACATATTGATACGAAACCATGACATGAAGGGATTTTTACGCTATTAAATATCGCAGAACGCTGATCCCGTGAAGCCGCATCATAAAAATGATATAACTGCGGAAAGTTAAAATGATAAATGAAACCAGCTGGAATTGTAAGAGAACATTCTGGATTTTTAAAAGTCACATCAGGTCAGGCCTCCATTCCAAAATGTATCTTTTAGCAAATAAATAAACAAACAAATAAATAAACAAATAAATAAATAAATAAATAAATAAGTTTGACTGGGGGCTGATCCCATTTTTATGATGGCTGTTTCTATGGCAACTGGTCTGCAGGTTTAACTGTGCAATCAAAAAAGTGTTTAAGGGGAGAAAGAAAAAGAGAGAAATGAGTCCATCTGTATGCTCGAGTGTGAGAGCTTTGTGAGAGAAACAGATGGAAACAGTAAAACATCTAATCATTTGGTGCTTGTACGTGTATATACAGTATGGTGTGTTTTTTAAAAATATATCTCTAATGTAGAGTTTGCACAGGAACAGCGTGATGAAGGGAAAATGCTCCACAGATGGAACGTTCTGATGGATGACTGATACACAAGGCAGAATGAGGATGAAATGGGCAGGAGCTGGAGGAAAGCAGAAGGTGCAGGAACATGTCGAGTTGTAAATTCACAGGATGCTTACGTCTCCGTCTTTTCATCCATCATCTTTTTTCTGCTATCTCTAAATGGCTATTCTGCACATCTCGCTCCTCTCTCGTCATCCCTGCATTCACTTTTCTTTTTTTTTTTTTTTAAAGCTAGAATTGGAGGTTTTTAAGCATGTTGGAGTTTTTTTTTTCAATTGCTTGTGGAACAGAATTTTCATTTCGTGGCTGAGAGTGCGAAGGATTAAACGCTCAGAGAAATCACGGGGGCATCCCAAACGGCATAACGCATATGGAGTATCGCTAAAAATAATGGTGCTGGTGATGTGCTGAAGATACTATGATATAGTATGGTAGTGTGCAGACTGGGACACAGCCCAAGTGTTACACTGGTCTCCTGAATATTACATAGAGGTTTTGAGGACGCCTGGGTAATGCCCAGCTCCCCGTGTGGCTGCGACACACTCTGATGTCATTAATTATGGGTCACTTACAAAGCACGAAAGCAGAGCTAAGTGGAATTATGTAAAGGCATGGAAAAGGCGATGATTAGCCGTGGTAAGGCTATGTTTATCGATAATTACTTGTGACAGCTCTATGAAGTGCTATGAAGGTCTATCATAACTTATCATATGTATCATAACTTACAAATCAACTGTTATAATCTGCCGCTTATGAACTCCTTGATGCCACATTATTTGTTGCAGCTAACTGCAGTTCTGAATGTCTACAATTATCTACAAAAGGACACAAATGAGCACATGCTTATAAGCCCGAGAGAACCAGGGAAGACGCACAAGTCATAAAAAAGTCCTAGCTCTGCCATGAATATTTTGAGCGCGCTCTACACACATCTCATCGATCAATCCGTGTGATATTTTTGACATATCTGTGATTGAATACAATGTAGGCACACACATTTACTGCATTTAATTCAGACCCCCAACTCCTAACACGGTGCTGTGAATTACTATTGCAGGATTGATGCCCATCATATTGCGCAATATTATTGTAGGCATTTCTACATTCTGCAGGTTTAATTTTTTATTGGATTTACTGCAGCCTATTCTGGGACCACTGGGCATGAGGCGGGAATACACGCTGGATGGGATGCCACACACACACACACACACACACACTTGTTTACTTTAGCATAGCCTGCTAGCATGGTTTTGGGTGATGTAGACAACCTGCATACAGACAAAAAGCTGAGGTGTAAGGCACATCCTCTTATAATTTACAAATATTAGTCATATAAATTTACTTAGAATTGCATATGATTTACAAAATTCAAAATTTCTAAACTGAATTTTATCTTAATGAGGTTACCAGATAGTAAACCTTAAGTGGGGGAATAGTGATGGAACATACAGGGCCTCGCAAACGTATTCATGCTCTTAAACTTTATCACTTTTTGCCACGTTAAAGCCACAAATGTAAATGTATTTTTTATTGGGATTTTATGTGATAGACCATCACAAAGTGGCACACAATTTTGAAGTGGTAAGAAAATGATAAATGTTTTAAATATTTTTTTGCATTTGTATTCAGCCCCCCTGAGTCAATACAGAGGAAGGTCTCTACCAGCTTTGCACATCTGGGACTTTGCCCATTCTTAAGATCAGTCAGATTGGCTAAATGAGTGTCTGTGAACAACAATTTTCAAGTCCTGTCACAGATTCTGATTTGGATTTAGGTCTGGACTTTGACTGGATCATTCTTACACATGAATATTCTTTCATCTAAACCATTCCATTGTAGCTCTGGCTATATGTTTAGGGTCGTTGTCCTGCTGGAAGGTGAACCTTTGCCTCAGTCTCAAGTCTTTATTTTTAGCATCATCTGGGAACCTCTGGTGAATTAGCAATTACCACCAACCCCCCCCCCCCCCCCCCCCCCCCACATGAAATCTGAATTTTATGTGGCGTAGCGATTTTTCTCACATTTTCTGAATTATTTCCCTTATATGAATTATGATTTTTTAACAGGCTATTGTCTGGAAATGTCTTGTCATTATAGGTCTAGCTGAAAGATATAACCAGAAGAGTGTTCCTTAACACATACTGCTACATACATGTCATTCATCTCCTTTTTGCTTTCACTCTTCTGATTTTTTTCAATTTTCTCTTTCTGCATATCGTATTGTTGTATGGTGTATAGCAATATGACCGAGTACCCAAAATACTTTCAGAGCACTCCAAAGCAGCCTTCATTCTTCACGGAATGGATAAAACGGATAAAAAGGCACACAGGGAACAAAAACCATGAAAATATGATATACGACTCCACCAAATCCTGGCCAAATCACAGACACGCTGATTCACACAGAACTAATATTATCACAGAACCTCTGTGTTCACCGAAATATGATAGGACATTTGCAGGGAAATTTTTACTTTACAAAGATTATACTGATATGGCTGATTCGCAAGAGATTAATGTTGCAGACAACCTCAACCTTATTACAAATAACTAGAGGTCCCTAGGTAACACTAATGCCCTTTATTTGGCTCCATCCATCTTCCCATCAACTCTGACTAACTCACTGTCCCTGCTGCAGAAAAGTATCCACACAACATGATGCTACCAACACCATCTTTCATGTTTCTTGGTGGGTGTGGTGTGTTCAGGGTGATGTGCAGTGTTTGTTTAGGTGCGTTTAGGCCAAAAAGTTCAGAGCACCTTCTTTCACATGTTTGCTGTGTTGCCCAAATGGCTTTCTTCTTGCCACTCTTCCATAAAGACCAGATTTATAGATAATAGCTGTTGACAAATAATAGTTATTTATAGACATATGTGGGCAGACTTTCTAACCTGAGCTGGATCTCTGCAGCTCCTCCAGGGTTACCATGGGCCTCTTGGCTGTTTCTTTGATTAATGCTCTCCTTTCCTGGCCTGTCAGTTTAGGAGGACGGCTTTGTCTTCGTAGGTTTGAAAGTTGTGCCATACTATTTCTATTTTTGGATGATGGATTGAACAGTGCACACTTTGAAATGTGCAAAGCTTGGGATATTTGTTTTCTAACCTAACCCTGCTTTAAACTTCTCCACCACTTTATCCTTGACCTGTCTGTTCCTTGAGCTTCATGATGCTGTTTGTTCACTAATGTTCTCTAACAAACCTCCGAGGGCTCCACAGAACAGCTGTATTTATAGTGAGATGTCAGAGTAAATGGGGCTGAATACAAATGCAGGCAACACTTATAATATATTTTTTTGCTTGTACAAAAGTTTGAAAACCATTTATCATTTTCCTTTCATTTGACAATGATGTGCCACTTTGTGTTGGTCTATCACATAAAATCCCAGTAAAATACATTTACGTTTGTGGTTGTAAGGGACAAAATGTGTAAAAAGTTCAAAGGGGTATAAATACTTGTGCAAGGCACTTTAAGAGCTTAAGGAGCCGTTGTGAACATCACACAAATCAGAATGATATGAAAACAATAATAAGAACAAAATCAACAATTTAGTCACAATGAAATGAACACCAGTCTCGTGCTTGTATAGGATGCATCATTTAGGTTATGCACGATGATGATGATGATGATGATGATGATGATGATGATGATGATGATGATGATGCATTGTGATTATCTATTATATAATAGTCTTTGGATAGGTCCAACAAATAAATACATTAACAACAACAACAAAAAAATCTGGGACATTATTGTCTTAAAACCAACCCATTAAGAGAGCAGAAGAAGAAAAGAAAAAAGCAAAGTCGTTAGTGTCACTCTGTAACGGGACACACTGTGATGCGCATCCAGTTACTGGGTAGATTTATATAAGTATGATTAAAATAAATAAATAAAAAACCCATGAAGGAATGTCTTCAAGTCTCGTCTTTGCTCCAGTCATGCAGCACGAGGTTGTAACAGAGCCGCGCGCCGGGGTTAATAGTGCGCACCGATGGAGTGTAACGCGTCAGGATTCACAGCATCGCTTTAAATGTAATGCAAAAAGCAAACAGGTCCGCATAAAATCCGGGCTTTAGATCAAAGAGTGATTGTTATTTCCTCACCTTGTCCTTGGGATCCGCGTGGCACTACATGGCACTGCGGCGCGCCGCGCTCCGTCTCGCGCTCATCCTCGCGCTCCTCCTCGCGCCTCTCCGCGCTCCGGCCATCATGTCATGGTCTCGCGCATCACACGCTCGAGTACATCAGCGGGGAGCCTACGGCATCTGAAGCGCGCGCGCGCGCGGGCTCGTGCGTCCCGTCCGCGCCTGCACGCGCGCTCTCTTTATTATGTTCTTCCCTCCTCCGTCTCTAACCAGGGTTTCAATCACACACACACACACACGCGCGCGCGCGCGCGCACACACACACACACACACACAGGGAGAATCAATGCGCTAAGGCTTCAAAAAAAAAAAAAAACAGAAATACACACAGAAAAGCACTCACCATCAACCTGCAACACAGGTAATGTTCCTTCAGTCTTTCAGCTTTGTCCTTGTCCAGTGATTGCAGAGCCTGTCCTGGGAACACTGTCAGGACACACACACACACACACACACACACACACACACACACACACACACACACACACACACACACACACACACACACACACACACTCGCATAATCAAATCAGTTCAGCACTCACAGGACATCACCAGATTGAGTCATTAAATGTAGTTAAATTGCAAAGTTATTCTCATTCTCTCACACTCATGTATCACACACACACACACACACACACACACAAACACACACACACACACACACATACACATATATATACACACACTAATATACAGATGCATATACACACACATACACACTCATATACATCCGTGGCCAAACGTTTGGAGAATCCTGAGACCATCCCTGCATGCTCTCGCTACTCAGCCAAGGGAGTGGGCTCACACACAATTTTGCCTAAGAACACAGCCATGAATAAAGAATGGTACAAAAACACCAGCATGATGGGGCACATTGCCATGATTGACATTTTGTCAAAGAGTTCTTGAAAAAGAAGGGTAACACTGCAAACATGACTCTTTGCATAAATTTTATGTAATTGTCAATAAAAGCTTTTAAAACTTAAGAAATGCTTGTAATTATACGACAGTAACATCTGATAAAACGATCTAAAAACACTGAGGCAGCCAACTTTGTGAACATTTATATTTGTCGTTCTTAAAACAATTGGCCACAGCTGTACATATGGGGAAGTTCAGAGTCGCCAGTCCATCCACTGGTGTGTGATTATGAAGTAGGAGAAGACCAGAGAAATTTGAAGAAACCCACACGGGAAAACTTGCAGTGTGTAACCTGAGCTCAGGATCGAACCCACTGCGTCACCTCACCGCCTGAATTAGCAAATATAAAATAAACATTGCACAGCATGATTTCAAGTTTCCACTCAAGCAACCATTCTCATGATTTCTTTTGCAAAGAAAAGTTCTTTGTACCCTCTAATGCCTAACATTTGCATTGATGAAAAAAAAAATCAATGCTTTTTGATTTGCTCTCAGTTTCCAGAAACTCGATATGAATGTCAAGAAGGGTGAGAGAGAAAACCTTACCAGAGCTCTTCCTCTGGTGTTTCAGTCAGCATGCAATCAGAAGCAATACAGAAGTAAAAAAATATACTTTGGGTTGCTTTATATTTTCTATAGGTTTTGTTGGAACGCCAGAACAACGTGACTACAGTGAAAACACACAACACAACTGAATGTTAATTAAACACAATAACATCAGTTTTAACGTTATCACCATTCTTCCGTAAAGAGCATGAGTGTAGAAGAGCAAGGTCAGGTGTGGATGCTTGAAGAAAGATGGACGGGTTTTTATTTTAAGTTAATCTCTAGCTCATTTTATAAAAGGTGACTTACAATGAGACAGGACACTCCAAACAGTTGAGGGTTAAGGTCTTGCTCAAAGGAACTAAACTAGCCACTTGGTGCTGTTGGGATTTAAACTCAAGCCCTTCTGATAAGTAGCCCATTGCATTAACCATGGAGTACTTTAAACAAATTACAAATGTCATCTGCGTAATGGGGACCAATTTGCGTCATCCTAGCTACCGATTGACTGGCCGTTATTTATTTTTCATCAATGTCATTAATAACAAAGACCTGTATGGACAAAAACATAAATAACATCAACAACCACCATGTTCTTTCTCTTGTGCATTTTATAACCAATTTGAGTTTCTCTGCATGCTTTTATGCTTTTGGTTTAAAGTAAAACTAGCAGAGTAAAGTGAGTATGTGTTGTTGAATAGACACAAAAATAAATATTTAAACTTCATGAATATTTAGCTCAGAATTCTTTTGATGAAAATGACATTTTTGGGAAACCTGAACAGGATTTCAGCAGTTCCTGATTTATTTCAGCAGCTCCTGGACAAGACACTGAACTTTGGCACCGTCTGCAGTGGATATTTAAGCTTTGGGTGTTTTTGAGCCTGCCTTGTTTCATCTGACTAAATTGAAAACTGGTTTGTTTGTGGTTTGTTTCCGGTCTGAATACAGTGATCGCACTCAGGCATGCACCAAAACAACCGCACCGAGATCCTTCCTGGATGTGGTCTCGGTCTGGACCCAAATGAACTCTGGGACGGTTAGTTTGGGGTGGGAATGTAATGCAAGCTTAAGCTAAGCAGCTCTTACGTCTTTGGGTTAACAAGGTAAAACCCAGCATGTGGATGTACATCCCTTATCTCACTCAGGTGACTGCAGTCTTCAATGCTGTGAAAGTGTGAAAGAGTTTGCATTTTCAAGATGTTTTCTAGAAGTCCAATCGACTTTGCTTCTTCTTTGCTCTATCGCCCAGACATGACCCTAACCACAGTTATGGGCAAATTCTCCGTGCTGCAAAGCAAACGTCTTCCACAGGAATATCCACCAGTACGGAACACAGAACTTTCTCCTGCATCTGCGTCCTCACCTGATTTGCATTGATGCATTACATTTCACTTGGGTATTTTTTCTTTGTGGAACAAAACCAAACCATGAGGAAAATAGACCAAGTCTGTCTCTATCCCGTCTCCTCACAGGTCTGTCTCCATCCTGTCTTCACTTGTCTGGTGTTCCGTCCCTGATTTGTTTCATTATTAAACCTGTGTTCATTACCATGTTGATCATTTTGTCTGTCATAATTACACAATCGATTCCTGCCTCAGGTCGGTGTGTCCCGGTGTGTCATGTTCTCCTCGTTCTTGGTGGGTTTCCCATAGTGTGTGAATAACTGTGTGTGTGTGTGTGTGTGTGTGTGTGTGTGTGTGTGTGTGTGTGTGTGTGTGTGTGTGTGTGTGTGTGTGTGTGTGTGTGTGTGTGTGTGTGTGCACTGTCCAGGGTGTACCCTGCCTCGTGCCCGAAGACTCCTGGGATAGGCTGCAGGGTTCCCATGACCCTGTCCAGGATAAGTGGTACAAAGAATGAATTAATTACACTAATGATGATAATGATACAGGGTAGACAGGGGTTTAAAAAGCAGGAAAGTATTTCTTTAACTTTCTGTCCTACATTTCCCAGACTATTCTCACAGGCAGTTATTTTTAATAGAATAGGTTATTTTAGTTATTTAAGTTAGACATATATGTTTGAGACATCCACAATGAAAGAAAAATGCTTTTGATTTTAAGCATCAAAAATAGAATACAGGGACTGTAATAATAATAATAATAATAATAATAATAATAATAATAACATAGTGAAATAATCGTGAGAGTGTGGAATGCAGTGGAATATAAATATATGAATATAGATGAGAGATTCTGAATGAGAAAATGAGACCTGAGTGACAGAACTGGGGTGTTGGCCTAATTACGCTTAGTGCATTGCAGTGAGATGTGGCAAAGTGATTTGTGACATAGCCGAAGGCAGAGTGGAAAACACACACACACACACACACACACACGCACACACACACACACATTCAGAAATTTATATTAGAAGCAGATTGTAGGTAAAATTGTCTCAAATTACATTAACAGAAATTGCGTATCAGAGCAAATAAACATTTTTAGAAACAGTCAGGTTTGATGGGATCCGGTGCAGTATTCCCCATCACACTACAGCGCTGCAGAATTCTCCATTCTGATTGGTCAGAAGATATAGATTTTTTTTGTCTATAACAGTAGCTCGAACACTAGTGCAGCTGCAGATCAATGCATTATCATGGCAATAGTAATGACTTAGACAGGGCCTTGTGCAGAGGATTATTATTATTATTATTATTATTATTATTATTATTATTATCACTACTACGACTGCAAGGCGCGTTAAAGTCAAAGCAGCACTTTTTCATTGTGTAAAATAACAGAACACAGTTATAAGAGTAAAAAGTCCCTTTATTTCTCTATATAACCCCCCGCTACACTAATGCACTTATCCCAGTGTTTCACTACTGCTTGGATAGAAGGTGGGGGTGGTGGTGGTGGTGGTGGGGGGGGGGGGGGCAGTGGTGGATCAGAGGGCTAAGGCACTGAGTTACTGATGGGAAGGTTGCCAGTTTGATCCCCAGGTTGCCACTGTTGGGCCCTTGAGCAAGGCCCTTAACCCTACCTGCCCCAGGGGTGCCATATCATGGCTGATCCTGCGCTCTGACCCCAGTTATGCTGGGATATGTGAAGAAAGAATTTTTAAGTGACAAATAAAGGCTTAACTGGCTTAACTTAACTGAGGCAGAAAAATTGCCATTTCATGTCTGAAACGCTGGCCTCCAAGGAACTCCTTTACATGTGGAAATGTCTTGGAGCGAGATCAGGACTGTATGGAGGATGTGACAATAACTCCCAGCCGAGTAATTTGTACAGGAAGTGGTGTTGGTGAATGATTGTGTGTACAGTTCACACAGACAGATGCGCTTCTTCCTCAAGTTGGCGGCAAGATATCCGTGGTTTTTTCAAGGACCAGGCGTTCCACTCTCTGAATTTTCATGAGAACGACAGCAGTGGGCTCCGAGCCACATCAGATGTACGATGTTCTTTAAAATTTTTTGCCCCATTCAAATGTTTTACTGCAGCTATGAGTCACATCACCATGCTGTCCTTAATGTCATCTGTAATTAATTTTTCAATTGCTTATACAACTTTATTCACCAGAATTTTTATCACAAATCGCCATTTTAAGTAAAATGCCCTGTTATGATTATTTAACTTCTAAAGGGGAAAATGTAAACATGGCAAGGTGAAGACTGTTTATAGCTGCTATAACATCAGTGATACCAGGAACTAAATTTCTCAGAACATTGAATGTAACTGTAAATTAAAAATCATATGATTGACCGGCAGCATGGTGGATTAGTGGTTAACACTGTTGATTTACACCTCCTGGATTATGGGTCGGGATCTCACCTTCCCTCTGTGTGCATGGAGTTTACATGTTCCCCTCGTACTAGGTGGGTTTCCTTCAGGTTCTCCGCTTCCTTATCCAGTCCAAAGACATGCTGTGTGAGCTGATCAGTGTTTTCAAATTGCCCGTAGTGTGTGTGATTGGTATTATGTCCTTGTACCCCACAATAAGGTGGTAATGTCCTGTCTTGTGCAGTGACCCTACACAGGGTAAGGTGTGCTACTGTAAGGATAGATAAGCATTTAAACAAATACAAAATGTGTAATCATTGGATTTGGAAATGATTTGGAGTGGTATGAGGGAAATGAAACACTGCAGGAGAGGCTGTAATGAGAAAAATAATGACTTTCAGGGGCACTGATAGTAACTCTGCTTCTTCACAACACGTATGAAGTGGTTTATTCCTTACATAATGAAATAAACCGATTTTAATCCAACAAATAGACACATATATTTAATTCCGCTTTCATTCTGCTCGTTATAAAGGATTATTTCCAGTGTGTGCACTCTGTCAGCAAACTGAAGCCTGAATAAACCGCCAAGAAAAAGTCAACAATTCGAAATTTTAATCATTGTTTTACCACGTACAAAATGACAATCAAGTGTAATCCACGTTATAAATATTTCTGAAAAATAGCACCATTTCTCTTTATTATTTTTTAATCAAAGTGAGCATGCATTTCAAGAAACATTCCTTTCGGATTCCACAGTGGAAAAAAAAAAATTATACAGTTCTATATTTACAGCAAGGGCTTCTCTATACAGCAGAGACTGACTGCGTACTAAAAATAGCAGCTGCGAATATGGCCGTCATTCTGCGCATGTAAGCAGGCGTATCACCGCTTTTGTAATGTCATCACAACTAGAGATACACAACCCGGCTGGAACATTTATAGTCCGTACTCAGCCCACGCTGACAAAACACACCAGTACCTCTGTGTACAATCAGCTAATGCGCATGGATTACCGTAAAGCAGGCGATGGATGTGATAGAGGCGCAGAACCCTGACTACAGGTCCTGCCTCGTGTTAGCACCAAAATAACAACGAACAGAACAGAAAAGAAAAGAAAAAAAGTTTAACCTTAAGTGTGTGATTTTAGTGGGAAAAACTGGATGTGTATCATCATGCGTCGAATAAATATTGGACTCATCATTACGGTAAAAAGTTTTACAGAGAAGAACAGAAAGTCTCACACATACCTCATGTTGCTGACACCCATGCTGCTGACCATTTTTTTTTAATTAAGAATTTCATAAATTTATAATTTTTGTTTGTTTGTTTGTTTTAATGAATCAATATTATTTATTTTCATTCTTTAAAAGGAAAAAAAAAAAGTTAGTTTGACCTGAGTGGCCATGGGGTGTCTGTCTGTCTGTCTATGCATGTGTGTGTGTTTTTATTTATTTATTTATTATTTGTGTTTTATTTATTATTTATATTTGTTTTTATTTATTTATTTTATTTATTTATTTATTTTATATATATATATATATATATATATATGTTTGTACTTTTTCTGGCTACATGCTTTAAGATCTTCGAGGCTGCTGATTGGCCCTTAAAACATCCCTTTATACACGATGTTGAATTGTCTGCAAAATATCCCCTAGGTAGTTTCAGGAATCAGTTGAAACAATTTTAAACAGTTTAAAACAAACTTCACTCTCACTTTTACAATTTGTTGCTGCGGACTGATGCAGGTTCTTGAAAGTCGCGATGAGTTGTAAGATCGTGGCTTACTACGATGTTTCGCAGCTCGCCAACATGGGCTACGCATTATTTTCAGGTCGTAGATCTATCGTTTCATTGCTTTCCATATTGTTTGTCGATCTCAACAGGAAATGCTATAAATCCAAAGAGTAACTCTCACCAGCTAGCTGAACCTTATTTATTTATTTACTTATTTATTGATTGCAGCTATCCAGCTATTTATGTCTCGCTAACATACTTGAATGGTAACACAAGTTCAAGTTCACATTTAGTGATCAGATTTAAATAATGACAATAATAATAAGGTATGTTTCTTTTTTCAGACAGTAAAGGAGGAATCCATGATGAGAGACTGGAGCAGGTCAGCCTGGGGTGCGCTTGAGGAGTGGAGCCTACTTACAGTACTGTGCAAAAGTCTTGAGCCCCCATTTCTTCATATTACATTTACTTGAGGATTTAGATTATTAGATGAATTAAAGAGAATGAGAACGAATGTTTTATTGTGTCAGGATGCCTCAGCAGTACACTGTACTAACCACCGGCCTGATCTTCTGTCATCATCTGCACTTGTTTCTCATCAGTTCAGGTCTTCAGTTAGAGGCTTTTTAATGCTTGAATGATTCACAGGTCAATGCGTGGCTTAATAACAAACAAAACACCTTCCTCTGAAACTGCTCAGGTGCAGGGACTGGACTGAAAATGAGAGTCTTTCAGGACGTCTGGAGAACTATTCTTTTAAAACTATTAAAATGCAAGAAAGTCTGGAGCTTTGGAAGCAAAACATGAAGAAATGAGAAAAGAAGAAGTTTTGCGCAGTACTGTACGCGCATTAAATACTAATACAATGACTGATTAATAGCTTGACATAAAATCTTGAACATATTAGGTATTTCCTTTGCTTCTTTTTAAAATGTGTTTGAGCGTCACTGCGTATAAGCCCATGTCTACACGTATAGAGTGAATTATGTACATCTTTTCTAAGCTGTCAGTTCAGTTTGTAGCACCAATGATGGGTTTAGGAGCAGTACAGTACACGTCGTAACAATAAAACAAAGTGAAATTGCACTATGAAGTGATGCACAGAGTGATAGACGGAGTCCTGGCATGCGCTCACAGACATGCGCAGGGTCGTGATAATCTCAAAAACACATTTTTCATTCTGCTTTAAAAAAAAAAAAAAAAAAAAAGTCTCTCCTTTGTGTCTTGAGCCAAAACTGTATTTTTGTGTGGACATGAAGACAATCAAAAATTTAAAAGACAATTTAAAAAAGTCCTGAATTGTGCTGGAAATACTGAATTATTAATTAACGAAATGCGATATCAAATATGTTTCAACTTGCTAAACAAAATAAATAAAAATAAACAAACTTAAAAGCAGACGTGGATTATAAACGATGATAAAAATGGCACAACGAGGATGAGACTAATCAGATGAGATCACTGTACCCTGGTGCTGTGCTGGAGAGAACAGAGAGAGAGTGTGTGTGTGTGTGTGTGTGTGTGTGTGTGTGTGTGTGTGTGTGTGTGTGTGTGTGTATACTGGTCCTGTCATTACCGCCCACTGTTTGGCCCCGGAGCATCTGTAACACACATGAGAACAAAATTTATATGTTTTTTTTTTTTTTTTAATTAATTGAGAATTCATAAATAATTCTCAATCAGTGTAAGAATGCAAAAATGTTTGGTAATTATTCAGTGTGTGTGTGTGTGTGTGTGTGTGTGTGTGTGCGCATGTGTATACCTTTGCTCTGTCGTAGGCAATGTTGTTCACACTCCTCTTTGTGTGTGTAGCGGTTAGCATTTCCTCCGCAGCCGCTGTAAATAAAGGGTCTACACTCGCCCACCTGAGAGTTAAAGTACCAGCGCAGAGTGTATCTGGAGCAGCCGCCCTCATCCAGAGACAAGACACACCGATCTAACACACACACACACGCACGCATGCACACGCACGCACGCACACGATCAAAATAAGAAAGAAGATTGAGTCAAATCTGCAAATCATAAACATAAAAATAAAATATCTAAATACCTTACATACACTACCAGTCAAAAGTTTGTACACCCTCCGAGGTCTTTTCTGATTGTTATTTCTTTCTACACTATAAAACAATACTGAAGGTGTTTATCCAAAATCCACAATAATCTCCTCTGAACAGTTGATATTGAGATGTATATCTGCTACTTCTGCTCTGTAAAGCTTCATAACGGCTCTAATCTGAGGTGCTGCTTGAGGTTAATTGGTGATTTCTGAGGCTGGTGACTATAAATGAACTTCTCCTCTGCAGCAGTAAGTTTTGGTCTCGATTTCCTGGGAAGGTCTTCATGAGAGACAGTTTCATCATGGAGCGCGATGGGGTTTACAAACGCACTCGACACACAATACTGTTTCTGTATGAAGGGTTCCAGATCAGCTGACCTTCATTTCTTAAAATGACAAACGTGTTATTTCGTAGTCTTTCTAAAAGAAATCCAGTATTGCTCTGGAATGTCTTATTTCTTTGTTTTTAATTACTTGAGATTAATTTTATGCCTAAAATAAAATGATTATTTTTTTTTTTTACTTTTTGCATTATACATTTTATATATTTTTCTATAAATGTAGTTTTATTGTAATTGTATATTTGGAGATTTTACATTTTAAATTCTTCTGGTATATTTATGGTATTTCTAGTAGCATTTTACTGCATGTCATACTGTGTATGGTTCTGTACGTGACAAATAAACTGTGAATTTGAACTTAATGTACTGTACACTCCTTAGGAGGTTCACTTTTTGATCATTTTTGGATATTCACACGGGTCTGAAAAAAGTCAGGCCTTACCTTCACCTTTAACCTCTCTTTTCTTTCTTTGTCCTTTCGCTGCAAATTTAAAAAATATTAATATTGTGTTATTCCATGTGCGTAAGGAACAAACTGAGATATGCACAGAATGCACCCCCCCCACCCACCTCCCCTCAACTAGCATGACGTTTCTCATTAATATTCATAGATTTTAGTAGAAACCTTCGCACCTTCGCTCTGATTGACTGGAGGCGTGAGGTCGTCGGTTTCCTCCATGGGATAATCGTAGCTCTCATGCTCGTCATCATAGTAAACAGGCTCGTAATCTGGGTCGTTTGTGTTCACCACCACATGCAGCTCACCACCTGAAACACACACACACACACACACACACATTATTATCTTAAAGAAACAACAAAACAAACCTACATCATATTTTTTAATCGTAGCACATTAAAGTCACATCTTTCAGGAGGAAGAATGGAACAGTAAAGGCAACATACTATTCTAATGTTAACTGTGAGAGACTGAACACAATAGCGATAGCGCGTCCCCACATGGTCTCCCTGCAGCTCACTGCACCTCTTATATCAGTGTTCATTGATTTCTTTCGGCTGAATCCAGGTCTCTACCTCATCCTTATCCTCTTCATCAAAGATAAACCTGAGACCATCGAGCCTCGTTAAGTGGATCGAAGGTGTGACAGTCGCTTGTTGCCAGATCAGAGCTGTAACAAGGCATCGGCTTCACCAGCGCACGAGACACGGAGCGCAGCGTTCTCTCTTCTTCTGCTGCAGACTTCAGTTTCCCTCTAATCACTGGACAGGACACACTGGTCGCACTATTCTCCATGTTCCTGAAAGTGTGCTGAAGAAGGCGTTTGTGCTTATCTTGACGGAGGTCTGTGGTATGAACGGCTTCTTGAAGGTTCTTAAATACGCCTTTATTCACCACATGCAAAATGCATTTTATGCATTTTATTAAACTTATTAACTGGATTAGCTGATAAAAAAAATTGTTACACTGTTACTTTAAACTGTTACTTTTTGAAAGTAAATACGTCATCATTTGTAAACCTAAATTTCACACTTTACGAAGGAACAAAAATCCTGTTTAAGCCATTTGTGTGTCACTGGTGTTACACTTATAAATATGCAATTAAAGTAAATTAATGATGAACACAAAGTATACGTGTATGTGTATCTTTTCAATAATTTACAAAAGACATTAGAAATAAAACCTGTATATCATTCAGTCCCCAGTCTAAATCTAAGTAAAGCCATTTAGCGTCATCATTGGACTCTTGGCTCCTCCCATCGAAGGCGTCGCCACAGAGAACCATCCGATCCACACACAGCTTGTTTCAGCCGGATGCCCTTCCTGATGCCGCCCTCCCATTTTACCGTGGCTTGGGACGGGCACTGCACCAGTGGCATGATAATCTACAGTACTTACATGCACCTCAATTATCATTTAAGACAGACTTTAAAAGCCAAAACTTTCTCTTTACCTGAAAAAGTAACTTCAAATGTACAACATAAAATGATTAATTAAATAAAGGACTAATTATTTAAAAACTTCATTTAAAACCCACATTTTATGTTTATTCTAATGTTCTGCTAAAAAAGAACTACAGTGGAACCTTGGATTACGAGCATAATTCGTTCTGGAAGCGGGTCGTGTTCCAAAAAATACTCGTAAACCAAATCAAATCTTCCCATAAGAAATAATGAAAACTCAAATAATTAGTTCCACAGCCAACAAAAAGAAATACAGAAAAATAATTAATACAATATATAAAGTAAAAATAAAACAAATTAACCTGCACTTTACCTTTAAAAAAAGTTAAAATAAATCCCAACAGATAAGTTTCCATTTGTGCGTGCAGGCGCTGTGTATTTGTGTCTATGTGTGTGTGTGTGGGTGTGTGTGGAATTAGCCCCTTCCCTCGCCTTGTCTTACGCAGTAAAACTCCTCCTCCCTCCCCCCACCTCGCTTTTTAAGTTTCACAACAAACACACACACAACGGAAACACTGTTTTAACGGGAAAAAAAGAAATCTCTCTAATGACACTCGCGTGAGCGCAGACGCAATCACTGCTGTAAAGTAAAAAAAAACAAAAAACAAAAACAAACAAAAAAGCCGGAGAGGGGGGGTGTAAAGGCGAGAGAGTGTGTGTGTGTTGATGTCAAAAAACTCGGCACTCGTAAACCAAGACATACACATTTTTCAAGTCAGAATTTACTAAAAATCTTTGCGCGTCTTGCGGAACACTCGTAAACCAAGTTACTCGCAATCCGAGGTTCCACTGTATAGTTAAAAAAAAAATTCATAGGAAAAGCTTTGGAAAGATTTATATGGGTGCTTTATTTGTAATTGTATTATTATTATTATTATTATTATTATTACATTGTAACTGTTTAATGACAATTTAAACATCTGCCCTTAGACTTTTTAGAAATTATAAATCATTATAAATAGTTTAATGCTTTGTTCATTCCTCAGAGTGGAAACCTGTTGAAATTGCATGTGGTAATTTCTCTCTCTCACACAGAATTACAAACACTCACTCACACACACACACATGCGCACGCACGCACGCACACGCACGCACACGCACGCACACACACGCATACACACAATGTGGACAGGGATTAAGATAAAAGTGCTGGAGATTTCCTTTAATGATTTCCTTTAATGAGAGGAGATTAAAGGTGAGGTGACAGATGAGAGGATAAAAGCAATTAATATCACTTAATAATTAACATTACTGTAATTACTGAAAGCATTTTAAAGGCATCATTGTAGTGAGCTTACAGAATAACTAAAACTGTGGATGTGAACATTAGCGACGGTTGAAATTTAAACAGCTATAAAGCTGCAGTGCAAATCAAACAAATGTATGAACACAAACAAACAAAAACAAACAAACAAACAAAGCTCAAAATCACGCATGTTTATGTTTCTCCTTTAACTGGGGGGTACCTAACACTATATATTAATCCTTACCCTGGGTGCCAATAATTGTGGAGGTCACCGTATTCTTACACCACACCACTGTAAGCTGCCAATTGCAAGCTTAAATTTATGCGCTACTGTTTCTATAGCAACGGCTAATTCGCAGGGACTTAAGAACTAAACCTAATAATAACTTTTATTAAAAAAAAAAAAATAATTAAAAAAGTGTTTTCATTTAAGACAAAACTGTGGCCTTTTGTAATTACATGATTATTTAAAGGAGGCGTCTCCAGTCTAGAGTTCATGAGTTTATGCTGTTATTATTGTAATAGTTTTATTAATTTTAAGAGAGCGAGAAAGAGGAGGCTGGTGAGGGAGAGACTGTTCATACAGTAGCGACAACTGTCTCATATTAATGAGAAGAGGAACGACTCGAGTAAGTGTAACTAAAAATGTATAACGACACCATCCTGTCACTGACTATATTCCTACAGCAGCACAACACTGACTGATTTCTTGCATTCTTCATATCCACACTGAATTAGATTTCATTAGTTTTAGTTGATTTTGTCTCATTATTCCACTAAACTATGCTCGAGTCCACACACACACACCCCAGTCACCCCATTTACTATAGTGGAATAAAAACGCACTGCGATAATCACAGCACACACAAGCACAGGAGGCTATGAGTGGACTCATGGACACAGCGGACAGTAAAGTTAATAGGACATGTGAGGAAAAGATTGACACACTCACCCTCCGCGTCCTCTTGGGTTAAAGCGAGCTCAGGGGACACGGGGGAACGACTTCGGAAAGTCTGCACCGCTGACCGGGTCTGAATTTCTCCAACACCTGAAAACATGTATATAATACTGTTACACAAACACACACACACACACACACACACACACACACACACACACACACACACACACACACACACACACACACACACACACACACACACACACACAGATCCCAGCTCACATTGTAGATCAGTAGAGTAGAGTAGATCGGTAAAGTCAATAGATCACAGATGCACTAAAAATGATCTTCACAGCAATGCAAAGAAAATAATTCAAGTAATATTTTTTTATTCTGATTCATGACACTCGATATTTAGCTCCTGACTTTGTAAAGGATTGAAGGTGTAGAATAATTTATATATTTACTAACACCGTTTTATTAACACCATGTAGGTAAGTGACTTTTAATAAAAACACCAGCACAGTTAAAGTCAAAGTCAAGGTGAAGGTCAGGGAACGAACAAATAGACGTTAACTGGACGAGACAGAATCATCACCTTTAAGGATAAGGCAGGGAGAAGACAGTAAGGCTGTGATGACTGAAAGAACAGAGTGTACACATACACAATGTTTGTGTGTGTGTGTGTGTGTGTGTGTGTGTGTGTGTGTGTGTGTGTGTGTGCAGTATATACTTAGTTACTAGTGTTCAGGTGTAGGTGATCAGTACTGTACATACTGTACATAGTGTATGCAGCGTTCTGTTCCACAGTGTACATAAACACTACTCTCTGCAGCGGTTTAGAGAACAACCCTCAAAAAGAATCCTCCATTAGGAACACCATTAGGAATGATCTTTGAACGTTACGGATTTTGGTTCATAGAAAGTCCAGTTTGACTTTCTAGGAACCAAAAACCATAACATTTTGTATAGCATTTTGGGGAACAGATTCTGTGAATGTTTCAACAAGGTTTCTATACTATTTAAGAACCACAGTTTATTTCTAGATTCTGGTAAAGTTATTATATAAGATTCTATGAACATTTCAAAGACCCTGCAATGTGATCAGTGCCGACATCACTTCCTCCACATGTTACACTGGTGAGTGACATAAAAACATTTTGGATACCTGGAATATAGACACTACCAAAATAAAATACTGGATATTTATAGAAACAAAAACTAACATGTTACAAAACATAGACAATATATAACTTCATGTCACTTTATTAATTTACAGGATTGAATGATTATTATGGAGATTAATTACCTATTGTCTCTGCTTTGAGACAATGACCATTGTTAAAAGTGCTATAGAAATAAATATGCACTATTAATGATGTATGAATTAAATATACACTGTGTATATGTAGAGTATATATTCTTTGTAACATTATTACGTCATCCTTGATAATAGTAGATGGTGTATGAAGCAGTGCTTTATGGGTAATCCTGCTCGTCCAGTGTGGCAGAGAGATGAAGCACTGTCCACTTGCTCCTGGTTCCTTTTGAACTGAGCAGTTTCATTTCCTTCTTTCTGAGATGTGACGTGGCTGAAGCAGTGCACTTCACAGGGAACTACTATCTGATTGGAACACAGCCTGGTGTTGGGAGTCGGCGTCCTCAGTGTCCGCTTTTGTAGTTTGTTCTGAAGTTTGGCTTCCTAGCATACAGCTGACCTTTGGGTATAATGATTTCTCCCTAGTCGAATTCCCTCAGGACTTCACGCTGCCACATTCTTATGCATTAAATTCATCGTCTTTTAGAATTTATCCTTCGCTTGTTGTCTCTAATATTCCAGATCTCACGCTGTCGTTACTGACGACTGAGACTGTAGTAAGAATGCAAGTATAATAACCATTCCTGCCTGTAGCAGGAAAAAAACTTTTCTGTTCCACCAAAAAAGCACCTCAATACATTATCTGGTATTATGGTGCTAAAAAAGGGGTGATTCTGGTTCAACACAGATAATGAGCAGAGAGATGAACATCTGGGTAAATCAGGAATGCTGGCCTGTGGCTCAGAAACTATTGAGATTATGGGTCGTTCATGAACGATTCATTCTTTTTGACCGAATCTTTAACATGATTCAGAAGAACGAGTAGTCTCGTAGAGTGATTCGTTTATTTTCTACTGGGCGCGCATGCGCAAATCGCCTCCGTAGGTTGTGTACAGGAAACAGTATTGAACGGTCGTTCGTTCTTTCATCACGTGACTCCCATAGACGCTTTGAAGTGCAATAGATTCAAAAGAACGAACGACCCGGACTAGAAGATATGATGGTGATGTGCTCATTCTGTTTATCATAATATCTCCTTAGCCTCATTGTAATATATTTTCCTTACTGGAACTATAACCAGAATTTGTGTATGTAGACGTGTTGCGGGTCTGTTTATTGAAAATGTAACATTTTATTTTATTTCTGATCAGAAGAACGAAATGAACTAAATGACTCACAATAAGATTCGTTCATTTTGAGGAACGAGATTCAAAGAACCGAGTCATTAAAATGATTCGAACTTCCCATCACTAATTGAGATGTTGCACTGGTAATGTTGTGTCATGGTGTTTCGATCACAAGGGTGAATCAAAAATTACCTGCACTTAGAATCTATTTATTTTTATTTACTTTTAGAAAAGACAAATACATCATCTTTTCAATACACTTTGTCTATCAACAAGCTTTCATAAAAATATTTTTAGCTGAGCTGTGAACCACGAATGCGCTGCTGTCGTCCCGTCTTCATTAGAATTAAATCTTTGTCCTTGTAGGGAGGAGACCAAACAGGTGAAAGTCTGATGGAGCGAGACCAGGACTATAGGGAGGATGCTTTAACACCTCAAAACAAAGTGTCGATCAGCCGTGGACTTCTTAATGGCTAACACTTGTGCAACCTTCCTTGACCATCTCTATCCATTTATGCACACTTCTTTACAGCAAGCCACGTTCTCCATACTGTGTGCAAAGTCATTTGATAAATAATGGCACCAGGTATACCCTCATCTCATGCTCCATTTTTGCTCGCACGGCAGTTACAGATGAGCGGATGTAACACGATCACACCTGCACAGCAGCGTCGGTGGAGACGGGAGTCTTGAACGGAAAGCGCTGATAAGAAGTTTTAATACAACCGCAGTGCGGACTCTCCCTTGTATACAGTACACAGAAAATATGTATCATCTTTCAGAACTTTAAGGCGAACAGTAAAATCCCCAGTGTTGGTTTAACCCTTTCAGTGAACCTACAGTATATAAACACTCGGGTGTTAATTCAACACTAAGGACGTTTGCTTAGTTTTTTAAATCCCCGTTTCTCAATGGAGAATGCGAGTCGTGTTTTGAAAAGGTCAGGCCAGCTTTTCTAAAATGCAATATAGTCATTAAAGCATGCAGTAATGATCCTATGATCCATGATGGTCTGGGTGCGTAGTGACACTCCATAACCTTTTCAATACCGAGCTGGTGCTAAACAAAGGTTAATGATGGTGGCGTTGTGTTTTAAGGTCACTTACCTCCACAGGCTTCAGTAGAGGAACAACAGCCGGATGGAGAAAGAGAACAAGATGAAAGAATATATAAGTTACGATGTTATATTCCACATGTTACTGTCTTTAGTGAATGGAAGGACATTATAATTAAGTATAAGGTGGACGTGCTGGTACTCACCGCAGTGCTGGCTCATCTCAGATCGAACATAAGCTCGAATCTCTTCCTCCTGCACACAACATGACACGGACTGATAAGATAAGAGCACTCTGGCTGAACAGGTGTTGTGTGCGCAGGTGGATTTCGGGTGTGAAATTATTATCATTATTATGAGTATTTAAACCGGTTAAAGTCATGGTGATCATTTCATAATGAAACACAGATCCCAAACGTCTGTCGCTTATTTAATCAGATTTTATTAGCTACCAGCTGCTAATGTGAGAAACAGGATTCACCAATCAGGTTCGTGCAACTTTATCCCGTTTCTATGCTCGGGGTTTAGAGATATTGTAGAGACTTTTAATGAGTTACAGGTGGTTTACCTGTCGGAAAAATAAACTCTGATCTGATTTTAGGATCATTGTATCATTTTCCATCTGATTACCAGCATGTTATTTTAATAATTTTCATTGAAAAAAAAAAAAAAAAGATATTCATATTCAAAAATATATTCACAATATACAGAATAATAAATTACAATAGATTGAAAAATGCATAAGGAATTGCCGCTTTTCATATATTGAGAAATATATTAAAATATACTCAAATGTACTATATCCTAATGTATGTCATTTTATATTTAACAATATACTACATAATTTACTCAACTTGATTGAATATGTCTATTTCTTTATATATATTTTTTTACAATATTCCTATATGTTAATGTAGTTCGAACAAAATGAACTTCATAGGCATTAAACGAAGCACCGACAAAGTAAATGTGCGTGTATAATTCTTAAACATGCATAAGGTTTCATTAATGTTTCTATCGAACAATTATAAGTATAAATATAATGTTTTTTGTCTTCATTGAAATATATATATATATATATATATATATATATATATATATATATATATATATATATATATATATATATATATATATATATATCCATACATCTGTTCATATATTGCAGTATATTAATAAATATAAGCATTAGTTTCTTATATATGGAAATGTATTATTTAAAATATAGCATTAATATATTATTTAATATACTGCACATTTTACATTGAATATTTTACAATATATTGCCATATTACCAAGGGTTGTGATAAACTTTCCAGTGAATGAAGGCGTAAAAAAACGATTGACACCTACAGAAGACATCTGAAGGGTGAAAACATTTTAAGGATCTCGTACGTCCGTGAAGGACAATCGCGGCCGAGGTGGTTCAGAGCCCACTACAGTCGTTTCCG
>CM059206.1:4015000-4137500 GCA_030347435.1 Clarias fuscus | reverse complement strand
ACAAAACATTTCAAATTACACAAAACTAAAGTTGCAATGAAACAAGTCTAAATATTCTGAAAATAAACATGATGATTTTTTCTAACCAAAACGTATTACAAAATATTACAACAATAAACTGTAATTTAACAACCAAAGATATAAAAAATAACCATAATTTTACAAACAAAAAGTGCAAATATTATGCAAATAAACCTTAATATTTGAACTTTATAGCTTGTAAATTTGATGTTACCACAAGCTGAAACAGAGGAAAACCTATGAATTTTTTTTTTTTTTTAATCAAATTCATGTCCTGATGCTTATGATAATTGGGGGCTGATGTGTAACAAGTTGAAGTTTTTTTTTTTTTTTAGAAACCTTTTTAAAAAAAAAAAAAAATTCTAGTAACCTTACAAGATATATACCATATTCTAGAGCTGGGCGATATGCCCTATAAATTGACTCTCCGATTTTTTTAGACCAAAATATAAAAAAAAATATATATATATTTTTTTGCTTAAAATAAATAAAAAAAAAAAAACACAAAAAAAACAGACAGTATAGGTTTTTATTTATTATTTGTTTAAGCAAAACGATATAACCAAACATGAACTGCTTATTTGGATTTTAAAAAATTTATATAATATAATATAATATCATATTGATTATAGAATGAGGAAATTAAACAGTACTGCACTGGTTTTCTCTATTTATATCAGAAATACTGGTATTATAAACTCAAGCAAATCATGCATCCTTAGTATATCACACTTATGACGATTTAAAAAAAAATTAATTTGTCTAAATAAGGAAAATAATGAAGAGCTCTGTGCATTGTGTTAGACACAGTGGGATACAGTTAACTGCTTACAGAACAGATTTTTTTTGTATTGTGATAACACATCATGTGATGTCACTACGTAACAAGCACACAATAGTAATAATGATGATGATGATGAATAACTTCTTAATGTGAACAAAACCGTGTGAAATACACCACCTGAGACGCAGCTACTGTATATATTACTATTCTGCACATCTCCAGAACATACCTTCTGTCCTCCTGGACCACGAGCCCCCTGGAACCCAGCCGCGCCTCTCTCTCCAGCCTCTCCACGCAGACCCTACACACACACACACACACACACACACACACACACACACACACACACACACACACACACACACACACACACACACACACACACACACACAGGGAGAGAGAAGAAATCTTACACTATATACACGAATGTACACACTGCTTTTATAAGCATATCTGTACACACACGTGTCTCACCTGTACCCCTGGTGGCCCTTCTTGACCTTTAACGCCCTTTTCACCTTGTAGTCCTTTAGCTCCTCGATCTCCCTGTGGAAACAACGTGAAGCTGTGAACCGCCCTGAATATTCATGTGCATGTGTGATCGGGTGTGAGAAAGTGATGCATGAAGTCCTCAACATTCCCTATCTGCAATCCTGCATTCAGAGACGTCCAATAAGTAAAAGTGTAATTTAATTCAATTCAAAAATCAATCAACTTGGCGCCTTTATACTAGGAGATATACGGTATAGAAATAGTTATGTCTACACCACTGACCATGCATTTTCGAAGTCTATTTACAACTTTAAAACATTTATTTTATTTTGTTTAAAGTAATTAATATATACTTTGACTCAAAGTCCAACGGTCAAAAACACATTTCCAATGTGACGTGATGAAGATTAGTGAAACTGATTTCCCCTTAATAATGGAAGAAAGTTTAGCTAATTTAGAACGTCAATAAAAAAATTAACTACATGGTCTAATCTTAGTGAAAATCTTAGTTTTTGTAGTATGCAATACTTATTATAAAAACTCTAACTAATTAATTAATGTCCAGATTCCTCTCGAAAAAATCCTACGTGCTTGTACAGAAAGCTAAAGCACGAGTCCAGAAGATATCACAACCATGCTGATATTCAGTGCAACAGCACGATCTCGAGTGTGATATGGCTTTTATATAACAGTTCCACAAGCACCATTTATCATCAACAGATTGCGATTGTTTATTTGACCAGACGAGCTTGTGTAACCTAAATATGAGGAGAATAACCCATGGAGGTGGTGGACAGTCCTCATATTTTCTCCTGATATTTCCACAGTTTCCACTTTAGAATATCAGCTCCTACCATGTTCCAGGGTTAATTCTCAAATGAAAAGCTAGTACGCTAGGGTGTACAATCTTACTGGGGTTGGAGAGCTATTTGGGATTCAGCCGTGCGTTAGAAGCCATGAATAACAGCTGAACTACTTAGAAGCGATTATTAAGGACAGAGAGTGTTTTTGAAGACGACATAACGGTATCGGATGTGTGTTGTTGCTGAAAGTGCTTCTGTGACTGGATGTGAATGTGGGTGTGGTCAGACAGCTGCTCACTCCTCAGTACCGCGGACCGTACAGACCCACTCTCACCCACGCTGAGACACACAGTCAGTGTCATTAACGGTTGTTAGAACACCTGTGATGTGGAGTGATACATATAATTAAATGCCTCAGTGCTGTTACTGCCTATTATCTCTCCTTGTGGAATGTCTAACATCCAATCAGATGTTAGATGTTGCTTGGTCTGAACTCCTGGATTACCCGGTTGACCTGCTTTCCCTTTTTTTTAATACAAACTTAGGGACAGAAAACTAAAACTACTTATTTTTATTACAAAAGCTGACTCAATTTATACAACAGTATTCCATATTTCAATACCATTCCGTTGTATAAATGAAGTCTAAATGAATGCTGGCTGTCTTGTTCCCTTGTGTTAAGTGACACTAACTTACCGTTTCACCCTTATTTCCTTTCTCTCCAGGAGGCCCGCCAACCAACAGAGTTTCTCCCTAAAAAAGACCAAATGGAAAAGTTAAATTAAAGCATTTGCTGAAATTTTGTAAGCGTTTGTATGATACTGAAAATGAGTACTAAGACACCTACCTTCTCTCCTTTCTCTCCTTGAGGTCCTGATTCCCCCTAGAGTTATGATGAGAAATGTTTGCTACAGGTCACCTCCTGAACATTAATCACAACTGAATCCTTTAAAAATGTTTGTGAGTTACCTTTTCTCCTCTGCCTCCTTTGCCACCAGGAAAACCCTGCACACATCAGAGCTGTGTATGTCAATATAATATATTATGTATTACAACGATACATATATATATATAAACAATAGAAGACTGTTTAAGAGTGATGAACAGGAGCAGTGGGAACATTAGTCTTGTTTATCGGGCCAAAGCCGCAGAATTCAACTTGACTTATGAGCAGAGTGCAGCTTCTACAAGTGAGGAAATGTGAAATTGTGTGTAACACAGCGCTCAGCACTCAGGAGCATCTCTGCATGACCGGATTACTGCTCTGCACGCTCGTATATAGCTCTGAGAGTGCTCTCAGTTAATGAGCAAGCTCGCGATCACATACTCAGGTCAGCCTTCTCTGAATTCTGGATTAATGGGAAAGTTTACATGCGATGCATAAAGTTTTATTTTTAATTTTCTTGAAAGACAAACATCATTGTTTATCTCGACGCACCCAGTTTATACATAATACACATTACGAATAGTGCAATATTACAAACTCGTCTTAGACCTACTACTGTACTGTCGATATAGAATATTATAAGAGTAATATAACAGTACTGCGGCACGGTGAGGTGGTTTAGCGGTTAGCACTGTGACCTTGCACTGTCTGAGTCCATGTCTGATTCCCACCTCAGGGTCTGGGTGCATGGAGTTTGCATGTTCCCCTTGTGCTTGGTGGGTTTCCCTCAGAGAACTCAGGTCTCCTCCCAGAGTCCAAAGACATGCAGATTAGACTAACTAGCGTTCCCAAATTTTCCGTAGTGTGTCATAAAAATGGGAATAAATACAATGGTCACCATAAACCGCCACCCTAGTTGGACTACAGACATTCAGATGGATGGAATATAACTTAATATAGTAATATAATATGATATAATATAATATAATATAATATAATATAATATAATATAATATAATATAATACCCTGCATGGCAAATTAATTCATTAGTTATGAAATTACTTGATTATGTCAATGATTTGAAATGACTAGGATGGTGATAACTGTCCATCACTTTATTAAAGCCTGGACGGATAGAACTGAACCATCAACGCTGTCGGATTCATTTGATTGGAAAATTCTTCAACTGGATAATTTAAATGCTTGATGAAGCCGCACCTTAAAAGATCTAAAGCAGAAACCATAGCTCCAGTATGTTTAATAGTGAAAGTAAAATCATCAAACACACACACACACACACACACACACAATGTGATGAGAACTCACAGGATTGGGACTAAACAGCTGTGTAGCCTTAAGGAAACCACTTGTTGGTGAGACTCAACTGAAAAAAAGGCTCCAGTTTGTCATAAGTCATGTGACCTGATGAGTCCAGACTGAGCCTATTCCAGAGTGATGGGCGTGTCAGGGTGAGAAGGGAAGCACATGAAGCGATGCTCCCATCATGCATAGTGATCTGGTGTTGCTTCAGTCGCTCAGGTCGAGACTCAGCAACGTTATGTGGCAGTAAAATGAAGTCAGCTGACCGTCTGAATGTACTGAATCACAGAGTATCACAGCTATGGAGTTTTTCTTTCCTGATGGCGGTCGTGTTCCAGGACTCAGAATTTAAGAGAGTGATTCTGGAAGTATGAGTAAATCATTTACACACATGAGCTCGACACCACACTGTGTGTGTGTGGGATCAAAGGAAAGGCGGTCGGACGAAACGTTAACGTGTGTGATATAGTCAGTATTCGAGAGATTTCTCTTACATGATGTAATGTACAGTTACAGTAACTCTGTCACAGTATTATGGCTGAACCTGAGAATTATTAGGCAAGTGATCCATAAATAATAAGTATTAGCTTGAGATATTAAGTAAGTTTGTAATCAAATCAATTCACATAAATGTGACAACACAAAATAAATGGTAGCAAAAAGTTTGATTGATGCAACTGATTGATGTACACTCGTATCTGTGCTACCCAGGTTTGTATATGTGTGTTTTTTTTTTATTCATTCACACTGTATTAATAATTTAAGAACATTACAGTGAGTGTGTTTATATAAATATAAAAGCAGTGTGATTCCCCTCTGCCTCAATCTGCTGCTCGTTCACTTAAACACACTGAGATACTGAGCTCCGTGTCTGTGAGGCGTGATTAGTCATCGTGATGGAGACATGGACACAACTGATAGGACTTGTTTTTTTTTTTTCTGTGCATGTGCAGTGTGATGAAGATGAATAGGACAGAGCAACACCCAGGGACACCGGTGCCAGAGAGATGCAAGTGATGAGCAGAGAGTATATACGATAAACAGGTAACGTAGGCAGGAGGAGAAAGGAGAATTACCGGAGGACCTCTGTCTCCATCTGCTCCAGGCCGTCCTTCTTCTCCCTACAGGCACACAACAAGCAAAGGTTGCCGTTAAACGCAACGCAAATGTTCCTGTGCTGTTATTTAATATCATAATGTATCCATGCACCGTTATAACTTAATCATATAAATGCAAAGTTAAAAGTAAAAGTTAGGTACAGTGGAACCTCGGATTACGAGTGTTCTGCAAGACGAGCAAAGATTTTTAATAAATTTTTACTTGAAAAACGAGCATGTCTTGGTTTACGAGTGGCGAGTTTTTTGACACCGACACACACACACACACACTCTCGCCTTTACACCCTCTCCGGCTTCACACAGATACACACACTCTGCTCTACACAGAAACTCTGCTCTGTCACGATTCTTTTAAAAGGTATGGTGCTGGTTCATTTGTTTGTTTGTTTTTTACTTTACAGCAGTGATTCCGTTAGTCTGCGCTCATTACAGCGAGTGTCATTACTGAGATTTCTTTTTCTCCCTTTAAAACAGTGTTTCCGTTGGGGGTGTGTGTGTTTGTTGTGAAACTTAAAAAGCGAGGAGGGAGGAGGAATGAGGAGTTTTACTGTGTAAGACGAGGCGAGAAAAGGGACTAATTCCACACACACACACACACACACACACACACACACACACACACACACACAATTTGTTTTATTTTTACTTTATATATTGTATTAATTATTTTTTGTATTTATTTGAGTTTTCATTATTTCTTATGGGAAGGTTTGATTTGGTTTATGAGTGTTTTGGAATACGAGCCAGCTTCCGGAACGAATTAATTCATTCTCGTAATCCAAGGTTCCACTATTATTATTATTATACTCCTATTACCACCTGACTAATATTGAGTTAACTAAATATATAACTAAATGTATATAATATATAACTTCTTATATTTACACATGTGGACAAAATTGTTGGTACCCTTCGGTCAATGAAAGAAAAACTCACAATGGTCACATAAAAAAACTTTAATCTGACAAAAGTAATAATTTAAATTTTTTTTATGAATGTTAACCAATGGAAGTCAGACATTGCTTTTCAACCATGTTTCAACAGAATTATTTTAAAAAATAAACTCATGGAACAGGCCTGGACAAAAATGATGGTACCCCTAGAAAATACTGAAAATAATGTGACCAAAGGGACATGTTAATTCAAGGTGTGTCCACTAATTAGTATCACAGGTGTCTACAATCTTGTAATCAGTCAGTGGGCCTATATATAGGGCTCCAGGTAGTCACTGTGTTGTTTGGTGACATGGTATGTTCCACACTCAACATGGACCAGAGGAAGCGAAGGAAAGAGTTGTCTCAGGAGATTCGAAAGAAAATTATAGACAAGCATGTTAAAGGTAAAGGCTATAAGACCATTTCCAAGCAGCTAGATGGTCCTGTGACTACAGTTGCACATATTATTCAGAAATTTAAGATCCATGGGACTGTAGCCAACATCCCTGGACGTGGCCGCAGGAGGAAAATTGATGACAAATCAAAGAGACGGATAATCCGAATGGTAACAAAAGATCGCAGAAAGACTTCTAAAGAGATCCAAGGTGAACTTCATGCTCAAGGAACATCAGTGTCAGATCGCACCATCCGTTGTTGTTTGAGCCAAAGTGGACTACATGGGAGACGACCAAGGAGGACACAAATCATAAAAAAGCCAGACTGGAATATGCCAAACTACATGTTGACAAGCCAAAAAGCTTCTGGGAGAATGTCCTATGGACAGATGAGACAAAAATGGAACTTTTTGCCAAGGCACATCAGCTCTATGTTCACAGATGGAAAAATGAAGCATATCAAGAAAAGAACACTGTCCCTACTGTGAAACATGGAGGAGGCTCTGTTATGTTCTGGGGCTGCTTTGCTGCATCTGGCACAGGGTGTCTTGAATCTGTGCAGTGTACAATGAAATCTCAAGACTATCAAGGGATTCTAGAGAGAAATGTGCTGGCCAGTGTCAGAAAGCTGGGTCTCAGTCGCAGGTCATGGGTCTTGCAACAGGACAATGACCCAAAACACACAGCTAAAAACACCCAAGAATGGCTAAGAGGAAAACATTGGACTATTCTAAAGTGGCCTTCTATGAGCCCTGACCTCAATCCTATTTAGCATCTTTGGAAGGAGCTGAAACATGCTGTCTGGAAAAGGCGCCCTTCAAACCGGAAACAACTGGAGCAGCTTGCTCATGAGGAGTGGGCCAAAATACCTGCAGAGAGGTGCAGAAGTCTCATTGACAGTTACAGGAATCGTTTGATTGCAGTGATTGCCTCAAAAGATTGTGCAACAAATTATTAATTATTATTAAGTTAGGGGTCCCATCATTTTTGTCCAGGCCTGTTCCATGAGTTCATTTTTTTAAAAATAATTCCGTTGAAGCATGGTTGAAAAGCAATGTCTGACTTTCATTGGTTAACACTCATAGAATTCTTATTTATTATTACTTTTGTCAGATTAAAGTTATTTCTGTGACCATTGTGAGTTTTTCTTTCATTGACGGAAGGGTACCAACAATTTTGTCCACGTGTGTATACATGCTTAAAAATGTCATTACATGCGCAGTGGCAATAAAGGAATCTTATACAGGTCGTGAGGTTCTTACCCGAGGTCCAGGATCTCCTCTCTCTCCTCTCAGTCCTGTTACTCCTACAGCAACCTCACCCTGAGACAGAGAGAAAGAAAGAGAGAGAGCGTGAGAGAGATGGTTATTCATCAAATATTTTATCTTTCTACTGAAAGAAACTCTCCAGCACAATGCACATGATTATTCTGTAATCATGCAATGAAACAAAACAACACTTACTTTATCACCTTTAAGCCCAGGGGTCCCTGCACTACCCTGATAAGGAGAGAGAGAGAGAGAGAGAGAGAGAGAGAGAGTAAAAAACAACAACATTTCTTTTACCTTTATTAAAAACTCAAGCTCATGCATTCGGTTCACACTCACCGGTGGTCCAGGTGGTCCAGGATTACCAGGCGTTCCTGGGTTTCCTGCTTTGCCTATGAAGCCTTGCAGCCCCTTAAATACAAAGCAAAAGTCTCAAACCAATACAGAACGACTTCATCATCCATGCGGTCACCAAATTATTACCCAAATCACACTTTAGATAATGAAAATGTAGCGATATTAGACTCTCATGTAATCAGAACTTTCATCATCACCTTGTGCACATCTGAGCATCTACTGTACATACAGAGGGATTAAAGTGCTAGTAAGAGCCACCAGATTGTAGCTTAACATTATGAGATACATGCAATTGATCGGCATTTACAAATAAAGATACTATTCCTGCTCTCCAGCAGTTTGGTTCATGGGCATCTGAATTTCCATTGCAGTAAAACTTCACCACAGTCATTAATGTGAAAATCCACACTGACCCTGTCTCCCGGAGGTCCTGGATTACCCGGCTGACCCGCTTCCCCTCTTTGACCAGCGAGTCCTGGTGTTCCTGATGTACCTTGAGGTCCAGGTGGGCCTGGAGGGCCTGGGAGACCAGGATCCCCCTTAGACAAAACACAAGTCACGTTCATATTATACAGCAAATCTGAGATATTTTAGTTTTAAAAGAAAATATTATCTACAGTATTTATCTGTTTGTGCAGACAGGAAGGCTTCATAATGCTAACAATATACATCATCATTAATGTTTTTCTTATTGCTAAATCATTTGTTAACTACAACAAAACTACAGTATGAGAGTGGAGAAAGTCTTAAAACTTTAAGGTTTTAAACTCACAGTGCTGAAATCTTAGTTACAATGGATGGGAATCATCCGGGACGTCCCAATGTGAAATCACAATACCTACAGTTACCTAGGTTTCAGTTTGATTTGTATCGCAATTCTGTATGGATTATGACTTTATGAATATAATTTTTTTTTTTTTTTCAGATTTTGTTACGAATGTAAACAAACTTATGAACTAATGATCAACAGCAAAACATAGAATCACAATTAGTCATTCTAAAAGATTTTCAGCCCCCTCTCATTTCTTCATATTAAAGAAAATTAAACAGTGTAGATTAAATGAAATAAATGGAAACAAATGTTTTCCTGTGACAGCCTGCCAAGGCCCTAAAGATTTACAGACAACCACACAGCATTCAGCTGGTCGCCGGCCTGATCATCTGGCATCATCTGCTGCTGCTTCTCACTGGTTCATGTTTTACATTAGATATGTTTTATATGTGAATCATTCATATTTCACTGTGTGCCTCAACAAACAAAATCATTCCCCTGAAATGGGAATGTCTGTCACTTTGAACTACTGCATATTTTTCCAGTGACGTCATTTTGCTCTCAAAGATGAATCGTGTTACACGGTTCAAAAGTCAAATGGAGAGTGTAAATCTGACAAGGGAGTAGGAGACAGGCTTCAACTATGTGGGTTACATGATGTTGCTGTGCAGATGATTTACTTTGTGGTTACTGGTCGTGTGCAGGCGTTACACTGAGAATTTGTTAAGTATTGCAGTCTTACGCATTGTATTAAGGCAAGGCCAAATTCCTTATTTTTCCTTTTCCTGAACATATTAGGTTGAAGTGTAATGACGTTGTTATGTTTTTAAGTTTTTACGTTGTAGCCTGCAGACTTTGTTGTTGTTGTTGTTGTTGTTTGTGTCGACTAAAGCACTGGAGAGGTGAATGAACACTGAGCAACGTTTCGTTTGTTTCTACGTGCGAGTGAACCGCGCACTCGAGCTCAACAGAATCAATTTGAGAATGATGCGTTAGAAAACATCATCGTACGGTGGTCTGAGAATCACGTAGCGTCGTTCAGCATCATCGAAGCCTTTGCTATGACTAGCACGGCGTGGACGCTCAGTAACCGTGCCCGTATGGTGCACACTGTGTTCCCGGCAGCGAGCGGGTGATTTAGCATGTTTGAATCAAACGTCAAATTAGGTTTTCACTGAAAAGAAAGAAAGGTCATGAAAACATCCAAGTAATTGGAGCGGCACTAACCGAACAACGGCATCGGCAGCTATATTCTCTGACCTCTTCTTTAAAAAAGACGCACATAAAACTGTGCAAAACCGAGTCCTTCACGCTTGTTAACATTTTACAAGGCGACTCGTGACAACGCTGGCATTTAACCGTAGATGTTCGTGTTTGCCGTAGATTTTCACCATCACTTTGAGAGGACGAGTGCTGCAGGGGGAACTATAGAGTTACGCAATACGATGATACTGTGAGGGGTTCTTTGTTTGTTTTATAACAATGCTAGATCTTATTTAGACATACGTGAGGATTCAGGGCTAACCTTACACATTACATTTTTTTAATATTTAAACCAACAAACAAGTTCTAAAGAACATACGACATATTCTGTATTATAAAAATGCCATCTCATCTTTATCTGCTGTCATTTGTTTAACATTTCTTAACATGTACAGTTTTTGCATTAGTGTTTAAATCTAACAATTGTATTATTCAGCTATGCTAATACAAAATAAAATCTATAACCAACAACAATGTGTGTGTGTGTGTGTGTGTGTTTGTTTCTGTAAATATGGCTTTATCGCATTATATCACATTACCAGCCTGGAGAGACTCAATGCTCATTTTTTTTTTACCCTAATATGACACAGATCTGCCCTTGCAGCCATGTCTGAATGCACAAATCTGATGCAAGTTACTCTTGTATATGGTGCTAGATTGGATACGTTCGCTGATGTCATTATTCAGCAGATTCAAGAGCTAAAACTAGACTTTCGTCTTCAACAAATACAGCAGACTAACTGCTTGCCGTCCTCCAGAGCAGATTTTTGCTTAAATCACCTCAACTGTTTGACATAAACAAGTGCTCGCACTCGGACTTGTAATTATGAGTGACATGCAAATCTGATCTGACAGAAAAAATTGGGAATTGAGCAACATGGCTTGAAAAGTGAACATACTGTAACTTAAGTTTAATACCTTTAAGCCTGCAGGTCCAGGCTGTCCTGGAGGACCAACCATTCCGACACCCGCTTCACCCTAATAACATACAAACAGAAACCCAACAAAATCAGCCCCCAGACACTGCTGAAATGATCCTTCTCAGTGGCAGAATCAGAATTAGGGCCCTACTTTGGCTCCTTTCGGCCCGAGTGGTCCTCTTTGTCCCTAAATCGAAAGAAAGACTTGTTAAAATCACACCAGGTGAACAACAGATCTGTCACTTGTCTAAATAAACAGATACTCACATTTTCACCAGGCTCCCCCGGGTCACCAGATGCACCCTACAGGGCCAACACATGACATAAAGGAATCAGTAGATCAGTAATCAGATGTGAGAGTTTACTTATGCATGGTTTTTATACTCACCCTTTCACCTTTGATTCCAGCTGGTCCTCTATCTCCTTTAACACCCTGCAAGGAAGAAAATAAGTTTATTTGTTGGAGTTTATTGTTTAGAGTTTAATGCTGTAAAGT
This sequence comes from Clarias fuscus, assembly GCA_030347435.1. Taxonomy (NCBI): domain Eukaryota; kingdom Metazoa; phylum Chordata; class Actinopteri; order Siluriformes; family Clariidae; genus Clarias; species Clarias fuscus. The sequence goes on along the minus strand of CM059206.1, from coordinate 4,125,669 downwards.
CAGCTTCTTAAACCTTACATTTTACAACACAAGTCTGGAGATTCTGCAGATGGTCAGTGTGTAAAAAACCTTTCAGGAAACAGCATTGGAAAGCTTCCCTGTGCGTTAAACATCCCACTGGCACGGATTATTACATCACAAAATACAAGAGCCTATCACCTTTCAGTATGCAAATTAAGCCCAAGATGAGTAAGTAGGCAATGTGTGCAGCACAGAAATCATTTCTTATTTGAATATTTCTAGAGTGCTAATAAGCTGTGCTGGTCTCGGTGGTTGTTTGTGTGTTTCCTTAATGACATTTTTAATTATTTGACATTTAAGATTTATTGCAGGACTGATGGTGTTTTAGGGTGTAAACAGTCCTGATTCACTCCAAGATTTAGAATCAAACCTCACAGCATTTCTAATCTTTATTATTCTTCAGGGTTTTTTTTAAATCTTGTGACTGTATAACAAGTGATGCAATGTTAAATATTTATATCAATAGATGAATAGATTGACCTGCAATCCGGGTAAGCCTCTCTCCCCTGCTACACCAGGCAGTGTTTCACCCAGAGGACCCTTTGATATTATATTCAAAGAAAATAGTTAGTCAAGCAGTCAAAAACATCTGCAATTCACTCTGCATCCGTTACACAATCACGTAACAGAGATGTCTTCTCATATCCTGAGCTGTGACTCACCGGTTCACCCTTCACTCCAGGGGGTCCAGCAACCGACTGCAGAGAGACGGAGAAATAAAACGCCGAGAACTTGATTAACGACCAGGAGAAAGAAGGATATTTAAGAGCATAAGGATATGACGTGCGTGTGTACGAGGGATGTTATACTTGTATTTCACTGCGTATTAAAGATGACTTGAGCAGAAGACTGTATAAAAACAAAGCTGTGCCCTGAATTCACACCTTCTGTATTCACTATTATACCCGGCTGTACACTTTACAGCACGTGCATTTTCATACAAATTGCTTTCCTAAAGAGCAGTTACAAATCTAAGAGTAGTTTAACGTATACAGAGGGGCAGAATGTGTTCATGAAAACCATAACAATGGTGTACTGTCCTGAGACGTAAGAAATAAAACCCTCTGTGAAGGCTAGTACAGAAAAATAATCAACGTTAAATATTTTCCTATAACAGCACATCCTGATGTGTTATATTGCTTTTGCACCTGTGATTTGGTATTTAATAAAACAAAATGTATGAAAGGAAAAACAGTGACATCTAATGGATGGCTATTGCTTAGCCTAGCATACCTGAACCAAGGGGACTCCTTCTGTAAATGTTAAATAAAAATTTAGATGTTGAGCATCCGCGATAACATCCCTGTGCATTAGCTGTTAACTCATTAAGCCTTAGACTAAATAAATAAATAAATAAAAGCTTTAATCAGAAACTAAAATTCAGTGGTGCTGTGGCACAAAAAGTAATCTGCCCATTTTACAGGTCAAAATGGAAATCTGCTGCCTGGAGGTACAGGTGTTGGACAGTGAAACTGAAACCCTGGCCAATTTAGTGTTGCAGGATTCATGGCTAAATTTGAGCAGCCTGGTGGCCAATCTTCATTGATTGCACATTCCACCAATAAGAGAAGAGTGTGAAGGTTTAATTAGCAGAGTAATAGCACAGTTCTGATTAAAATATTGCAATTCACACAACATTATGGGTGACGTATCAGAGTTCAAAAGAGGACAAATTGTTGGTGCGCGTCTCGCTGGCGCATCTGTGACCAAGACAGCTAGTCTTTGTGATGTATAAAGAGCCGCGGTATCCAACCGCCATTCAACCACCATCCGATCCATACCACCAAGAAGGACGAACCACATCCAACAGGAGTAACTGTGGACGCATGAGGAGGCTGTCTGAAAGAGATGTCCGGGTGCTAACCCGGACTGTAGCCAAAAGACACAAAACCACAGCTGCCGACTCACTGCAGAATTAAATGTGCACCTCAACTCCCCTGTTTCCACCAAAACTGTTCATCAGGAGCTCCACAGGGTCGATGTAATGGTTGCTAAAGCCAATCCTTTGGTCACACATGCCGATGTCAAACATCGGTTTCAATGGTGCCTGCAGCGAAACTCTTGGGCTGTGGACAATGTGAAACATGTAATGTTCTCTGATGAGTCCCCCAGAGAAGCGTATCACCCAGACTGTTGCATGTCCAGAGTGAAGCATGGGGGTGGATCAGTAATGGTTTGGGCTGCAATATCATGGCATTCCCTAAGCCCAATACTTGTGCTAGATGGGGGCGTCACTGCCAAGGACTACCGAGCCATTCTGGAGGACCATGTGCCCCCAATGGTTCAAACATTGTATCCTGAAGGCGGTGCCGTTTATCAGGATGATAATGCACCAATACGCACAGCAAGGCTGGTGACGGAGTGGTCTGATGAACATGAAAGTGAAGTTGAACATTTCCCATGGCCTGCACAGTCACCAGATCTAAATATTATTGAGACACTTTGGGGTGTTTTGGAGGAGCGAGTCAGGAAACGATTTTTTAGCATTGTAGTTGGTGTAAAGAAGCTACAGTAAGCATCAAATATAACGCTGGATCTACATGATCAGATATCTGTACGCACTTTTCCAGGTGGTCCGCTGTCCCCTTGCTCGCCTTTTGTCCCTGGAGGTCCCGCTGGTCCCGCGATGCCCTGTAGCGAGTTAGAGAAGGAGTGAAATAAATCACAAGTATAAAAACAGAGAAAAGTTTAAAGACATGAGACAGGATATTGAGTTGAATGATATTCCGGCTGGCAGCACGGTGGTGTAGTGATTAGCACTGCCGCCTTGCAGCTCCAAGATCCATGTTCGATTCCCGTCTCTGTGTGCATGGAGATTGCATGTTCTCCCTGTGCTTGGTGGGTTTCCTCCGGGTACTCCGGTTTCCTCCCACAGTCCAAAGACATGCAGATTGGACTAATTGGCGTTCCCAAATTGCCCATAGTGTGTGAATGAGTGTGTGTGTGTGTGTGTGCCCCAAGTCTTGGCTGGATAGTCTCCAGGCCCCCTGTGACCCTGTACACAGTATAAAGCGGTATAGACAATGAGTGAGTGAGTAAGTGAGTGATCTTCCTGCCTGTTTTCCTGGTAAGCCAGGTGTTCCTTCCTTTCCAGGTATTCCATCCCTGCCGGGAACCCCAGGCTTTCCTCCTTCTCCCTGTGTGAGCGGGATAAAGACATCTCAATGCATTAATCTGTACAGTCCTGGGTATGAGCTACTGTAAGTGTTATACAAGTCTCACTGTTTGTCCTGGGAGGCCTGGAGGTCCTTGTGGTCCCTATAAAACACACACACACATACACACAACTTAAATAAGTTCAGCAGTTCTTTGTACGGGTTGCATAAAAACTCTTTGATTACAAAGCTTTGATGTGAGAACTAACATGAAAATTAAACTTGAATGCCAAGCCTCTGGTGATTGAGTCATGGTTGTATACAGTATAAGACACTCAGAAGTGGATGTGTCTCATTGCATGGTCGCGTTTCGAGCTGAACAGGTTAGATGCTGACTTTGTAAGAAGGTGTGCGGAAAATGCACACTTCTAAACTACACCTAAAGCGTTTTAAACATGCAGTGCACAGAGGAGTGCTCATGTTGTCAGGACGTTCGTCAGAGGTGATGTCTCCAGTCTTGCTGCTCATCTCTGGCCCGAGGAAAGGCTTTCAGCTAAATAATTGACATAAATGTATATGTAAATCAAAGCATCTGCTACAGGAGCTCTGATTATTCATGTATAAAACACTTTCGCCTTCAAAACTTCAGCCATTCCTTTTTTCATCCCTTCATCAGCTATTCTGTCAAGCACTTGGTTCGGTTCTCTGAAATATTCTGCTGGTTAATCTATACGATGAACATATCGAGCATTCACCTCCTGAAATAATTAATGAACATAAGCTTATAAAGCTCGGCCAGCGAGAGAACACATTCAGGAGAAAATGTTCCAGCGATCTATTAACACTTTCTAAAAAAGAATCATAATTAGGTCCTAATGGGACAGCTGAGTCTCCCGTCTCTGCATTGAGTGGCTATTAACAAGACCCAGATGAGTGCACAGTGTGTACGCACAGACAGACACACACACACACACACATTACGGGCAAAGCCAAGAAATTTCTTCATCGGGATATTATTTTGAACTAAAAACCTGCATTAAGAGACACTTCCTGTTTAGTAATGTAGACAGCACAGACTAGGTGAGTTTACTTAAATAGTACAAAGTCATTCAGAATGCTTTTACAATGAATTCCCAGACTTCAAACTGTCTATCTGGGTTTTTGCATATGTCAGGTAGGAACCGAAAGCTTTCATTACTTTTATGACGTGTAAGTTTTACCACTAGCGGAATATGGGAATGAGGTGGTAAAAACGGGAGAACTCTCAGAATGATAAACAGTACACTATATTATATGTATGTGTAGCTTTTCCTCCGCACACACCAGGGACATACTATAAGGTCTTTTGAAGCTGATAGAGCAGGATATATTAAAGTCCAAGGCTGTTTAGTGATTTTCTTTTCCGTGCACTCCAAAATCAGTCTTGTATCTGACTGAGAGACCGAGTAATACCGTAATGTGTTCATGTCTTTTCATCCTGTAAGTATTCTGATGATCAGCCCAGTAAAGAGGCCATTACTGTAATCTGCTCTGCTGGAGATAAGTGCAGGGACAGGTTTTGTTTAAGGTCTTGTGGAGACATGAATGAGAGCTCGGCACTAACGTTACATCTCTAATCTTTGGAGCTGAATATGGTGACCTTCTTATTCGTCATCACTGAAGTGAACTACATGTACCAGACACAGAACATGTCCTCTGCTCTCGGCACAACTTCACACAACTGAAGAACTTTCCAATGGTTTGTTTTTTTCTTTTCACTATTGACAATTTCGCCACTGACTAGTCTAGACATTGTTATTGTTTTTCAGTATATATTCGACCTTGCCATGACCTTGACCCTGACCTTAATCAGTTTACAAAATCTAATCAGTTCATTAGCTGGCCACAATAATCATTCCTTATCAATCCAATGTATTTATTTTATTTATCGCGATCATTTCTCATTTATATACTGTATGTTTGCATTTGAGGTGCTAAAATATTGCAGTTCCTCTATAATCTTAAAAAACTCTAAACAATTCCCACCTTGGCAGGCAGCACAGCATCCCGTGTGGCAGGAGCAAGTTATTTGTTAGGTTTGTTCGGGATCGTAACAATCTGAATAAAATGTAATATCAGATTGAGATATTTATAAAATATATACAGCAGAGTCACGACCTGGTCGACTTGGGGGTTTCCGAAAAGATGTCTTTGTGCTCGTGGAAGATCTATTAAAAACAACCCTTCCTTTCCATACCTCGGTCTGCTGCTGATGATGTTAAAGCCGATGAAGAAAAGTATTAATAAAGTATTAATAATGTATAATCTCACCCTCTTAAGACCCGAGTTTGAATTTTGCATGCATTTGTAAGTTTTCTGATATATTTGAACCTGATAAGTGTAAAATCTAAGCATTGCCTTTAAACATGAAACTGAGTTTCACACCCTCTTGTGTTTCTACTAATTATGTATTGCATTCTTGCTATCGTTCGATGATGCTATAAAGTGTCCGCTAACGAGGACAACAGGTCCAAATTAGACAGAATCAAGTATAAGGTGCGGCGAACCCAAAACGTAATGTCTCCATATAAGGACGCAGGAGGGTCCCAGGAGGTAACTTGCTATAATAAGGTAACACATTTTAGTGTGTACACTCATTTTACCATAAAACTATGGATGTCTTACCGGCCACTTCATTAGGTACACCTAGCAAGTACTGTGTTAGACCCGCTTTTGCCTTGAGAACTGCTTCAATTCTTCACGGCAGAGCTTCAACAAGGTGCTAAAAACCTTCCTTAGAGATTTTTTATTCTCCTGCTCGGTTTGAACTTCAGTAGCTCGTCTCGACCATGTCTACATGCCCAAGTTCATTGATTTGCTGCCATGTGATGGGCTGATGGGATATTGGCATCAACATGCGTACCTAATAAAGTGGCCAGTGAGTGCATGTATGCTGTCTCGTTGTACTGTACTTTTCCTTTATCAGGAAATGCACTGCAGTTGTTTTGGTATTAGAATTCATTGTTTACATTGTGACTATAAAGAAACCTCGAAAAAAGAGCCACAGGGTGCAAGAGGCAGCAAGAGGCAGCACATCCCACACACGCTGGATTAAAAAGAGCTGGCTGACAGATAACACCAGTCATTTGTGTGACAAAGGCCATCAATTATAATACTGTACAGCCAGAAACGTCAATAAGCGAATAGCTGAATCAGGAGCCGTACGCGTTCTCAGCCTTATCCAGTTTATTAGGCTGCTCTCTGAATAGAATTCGATGAGGGCAAATCTAATCATATAACACGGCGAGGCTGGGTATGTTCTGCTGGCGGTGGTGCAGGAGATTGTGCTGTAGTTGGGGTTTTATCATCTTGAGCTATGACAAATGTGTGGAAAAATCAGATCAGGGGCAAAGCGGATGAGATATCTGGACGAAGAAAATTTCCTTCACGGGTTCAGAGTGCGGTTAATAATCTTCACTCAGACAACAAGCATCTGAAATCATATTAATGATTGATAGTGATCAATTTGACCGCATTTGGTGATCACCTGGTGTTAATGGAGACATCATACACAAACTAGCAAGCGTGATAGTAGAATAGGAGACAGCGTTATGATCCGGGGTCGCTTCAGTCGCTCAGGTCGAGACTCAGCAACGTTATGTGGCAATAAAATTCAGTCAGCTGACCACCTGAATGTACTGAATCACCAGGACATCGCATCTATGGAGTTTTTCTTCTTCGCAGCCATATTCCAGGACTCAGAGTGTGAAAGAGTGCTTCTGGGAGCACGAGGAATCATTTTCACACATGAACTGGACAACCATTACAGACCACAGTGCCAGTATAGTTACTACAGTATGTGCTGCCATAGTCTTTAACTCTTCTGTCAATGTGAAATCAGGTGAATATCTTCCAGTGTAAGCCAATGGGGGCTTTAATTAAACTTCCATGAACGCAGAACATTATTTATTTAGCCATTACAATCACTATATATATATATATATATATCTCATTGGGATGTACAGTACGGTATGATATAATTAGAACATGCAGGATTTATCTCACAATGGTTCCTGGTGTGCCTGTAAGTCCGGGCAACCCTCGGATGCCCTGTTGTCCTGGAGGACCCTGTCAACAATAAAACATTAAGACTAAGCCGTGTAACTCAACAATACATCCTGTTATCACCTCTTAACAACAGTTCAACAGGATACGTTTGATGTATTAATTATACTTACTTGAACTCCTATCCCTGCCTCTCCTTGGTCACCCTACAGGTCACACACACACACACACACACACACACACACACACACACACACACACACACACACACACACACATTATTTTGAACTGTAATCAAACAGTCACTAGTATGAACCGTTATAAAACAACACCTTTGCAGTAGAACTAACCTTCACACCCAGTGGTCCCGGAGGTCCGTTTGGACCCATTGGTCCCTGTAATGAAACCCAGAATCAGACTCTGTGTGTTTGGATATGTTTATATAAAAACAGCAAAATGAATTGTACCATGTTTGAACTAAATAAAATAAACAACCAAAGTGGACTTCATTTCGGATTAATAAGGTAGCAGTTAGCCTCATTTATCAATCTTTTACTGAAGCTGGAAGCTGAAACAGTCTAAAAAGACGTTCCAGCTCCTCCAACAAAGGAGTAAAAAAAAAAAAAAAAGTTGCTTTGCCCCATTGCACCGCTAGACTGGGTTTTTATGGTTCCTCCACCTGCTGAATCCCATTTAAACACTTGATGGAAATAATTTTAAATCACTTCTAAACCCCAAACAAGTACAATTTAATAATAATAATAATAATAATAATAATAATAATAATAATAAATAGCGAGGAGTGGCATGTTGGCTTAGTGGTCAGCACTGTCGCCTCGCACCTCACAGCTCTGCGCAATAAAATCCTTTGTGTGTACAGCGCCATTTCTTTTGTCATAATTAAATTATTAAAAAAGATATTATCTTAATTTTACCGCTGTCCATTTGCCTGCTTCCTTTTGGAATATCCTTTATTTAAAGACGTAAATGTAAAACAAGTGTTTTGCAAAAATGTTTTCAACACTACTCTTTGCTTTATTTAAGAAAACCATCCCGTTTGTATTTGGAACAGAAGAAAAAGTGGAGTCTTTGGTATCTTATGTATCTTTTTATATACGAAGCTCATACTTACAGGTGGTCCTCGAATGCCAGGCTCTCCAGGGTTTCCCTGCACATCAGACATTTGACGTCACTAACACACAGCAGAAGCTCTCAGCCCCACACCAACACACACCAACAAACACAAACAGAACTAACACACACACCTACAGTACATACATTACAGGAGCATGCACACATGAACTGTATATACACAGACACACACACAGTCAGTACATACTGTACATAATACATATCTATATAAAACATTTGTTTAAGTAATTGTAACACACTCATTAACAGAAAAACACCCAGGTGTCAAATTCAAAGTATATTAAAGAAGTTTTGTCCCCAACTCATTAGCGTGACTGTGAAGACAGCTAGCACAGAGAGTTTTGATCACAGTAGAAGATAGTTCTTACAGATACTGTAAGTCACTGTGACTTTGATTTAAATGCTACTGATGTCTGATAGATGAAAAATCCTGCATGAATCAGGATTGAATTTTGTAGTTCAATCCCGATTCACGAATTCGTCTAGGATTGAACTTTGTAGGAAAATCCTGCATGAATCGGGATTGAACCAAGTTATTTCAAATGAAATAAAAAGCTCAATCCTGATTCATGCAGGATTGAATGAATCAGGATTGAACTTTCGTGCTCTTCTCTTGTTAGTTGTTTTTCTTAGAGATGCCTAACTTCTAATATAAATTCTGCTTTATATGTATTATTCTGAATATTCATAACGCCTCAACGTTCCTGTAGAAATGATATCATGAAAGAAAAAGTGTATTAATATAACCAGAATGCAGTATTGATTGTAGACTAGTGCTACGTTTAAAAATGTCGTACATAAATTGAGAAATTGAGTTTGACACCCGTGAGGTAGACAATACGAGACCACACTGAAGCAACACAAAGGGACAGACACATAAACAAGACATCAAGACCAGGACATCATCCCTCCACCAACCCCCCCATCTCCCATCACAAAGCATCGCAGCCAACATTCACAGCCACAGGACACCTACCGGTCTGCCCAACACTCCTGGGAACCCAGGCAAGCCCTAAAGGAAGGAGGATGAGAGAAAAGGATATAGGGAATATATACAGTAGGAGAGAGAAGAGAGAGGAGATGTGACAGTCCAGTGAAGTGTAAAAAGGGGTCAGACATGTGGTTGGGGAAGAAGAAAAAGAAGAAGAAGAAGAGGAGACAGGAAGGTGAGCTGTTAATAGCGCTGCTGCATTGGTTACTTTCTACAGTTTGTTCTGTCTCAGCCAAAGAGAAAGAGCACCAGCAGCCTAGTGCAGCTCTCACAGCCAATCCCCAGGCTCTGCTACACCGACACGCCCGCGAGGGGCTGTCACCGTGGGCTAAGGTTACTCACAGGTGGGCCTGGGAGACCAGATGAGCCCTTTAAACCCTGCTCCAGAGGGGAATAAATAAAGGCGTGAGTCTGAGTCTTTACCCATCTGCATTTGTTTTCTTTCTCAAATCAGTTTTACATACCTGAGGGTGAACAGCTTATATCTACGACAAAACTAGTTCATATGTAATTACACGGCATGAAACACACCCCACATCTTCCTCCTTATACGCCCTCTTAATGTAGTGTACTTTATATGCTGTCAGAAATAATAGTGTGTAAATAAAGCAAACTCGGCGAGGCACTGAAACCCCTTCACTTTTAAAATGTAGATTTCCATGATAAAACTATCAATATTTCAGGTCCTCTTACTACAGCGAAGGTCAGACTGCGTACTCTATTATTTATGCATGTGCTATTTTTATCACAAAACACTTAACACTGTACCAAGAAAAGAAAAACACTCAGCTACTGTCGCGCTTGTCAGAAACGTACAGTATCTCTTCACCGAGGCTATAAATATACACTGTAAATGATCAGAGTTTTAAACATTACAGCGGCAGCTGCGTTCTCACCGGCTTTCCATCCTGTCCAGGTTTTCCAGGTTCTCCAGCTAAACCCTAAAAATGGACAGTCTTGTAAATATACTGTAAAGTGTGAATTAAATTAGCCTCGTAGTGGAACTAAGAAGAGTTACACTTACAGGGAGACCATCTCTGCCCTTTTCTCCTACTTCTCCTCTATCACCTTTCTCTCCACGGAAACCTGCGACTCCCTACATGGTAGATGAAACACGCACAGACACACACACACACACACACACACACACACACACACACACACACACACACACACACACACACACACTTAGCATTAGGATTTTTTTGCCTTTGTTATTCCTGTCTTTTGTTAACCAAACCCTGTTGCCTAAAACCTCAACCCTACCCTCAAGAGCCCCAACCTCACTACCTCTACTCCCAAAAACACAGTCTTTACCCTTGGTTAACCTAACCCTAATCCCCCAAATCCCAACCCTACACTCCGGAACCCCAACCGCAGAATTTCTACTCCCTAAAACCCAAACCTACACTTAGAAGCCCGACCTCACTACCCCTACTCCCAAAACTCCCATTCCTATCCTTAGTAACCCTAACCTTAATCCCCAAACCCACAACTATACACTCAGGAACCCCAACCGCAGCACCTATATATTAAAAAAAAAAAAAAAAACACTACCCTCAGGAGCAATTGCCCCTACCTGCTTGCCCCTACTACCAAAGCTCCCATCCCTACTCTCCAACTGTAGTACCTGTATTCCCAAAAACTTGAATCCTACCCTCAGGAGTCCCAACCTCACTATGCCTACTACCAAAAATCCCATTTCCACCCTTAGTAAACTTGACCTTAATCCCCAAAACTCCAACCCTGTACTCAGGAACCTCACCTGCAGCACCTTTATTCTCAACAACCCCAAACATAAACTCAGGAGCCCCAGCTGACAACCTCAGGACCCCTAATCTGAACAACCTCAAGCTTAAAATCAATGACTTTTAAATCTTTCGCCAATAACCCCAACCCTGACCTACTGAACTCCCTCTGCAACGGACCTGTACTCCCAACAACCCCAACCTCATAAACTCAACCATGACATCGTAAAGTAACACCAAACCTAATTGCACAACCCCTAACCATACTCTCAACATCCCAAACCATAACCTCAGTAACCATCCACTCTCAATCACCATCAGTAATTCCAAAACCTAACCTCAGGCACCCCAACAGTTCCCTCATTCTTAATAGTCCCAACCCTACCCAAAGTAACACATTTTTGTGTATTTATTTTAAGTAACGTAATATTTAGTGAAATTAAATATTACACAATATACAGCATTTGTATCAATATAAATGTATCAATATTGAGCTCATACAGATAACAAAACATGTTGCACATACACGACAAGAAAGCACAAAACACTGACCCGCTCTCCTTTAGATCCAGGGGGTCCTTGAGCACCATCCTCTCCTTTAACACCCTGAGGGCCTGGCAGACCCCGTGGACCAGGAACAGACTGAACTATCGAGTCGCCCTAGAACACACAGCACATTCAGATGTAGCGTGAAGACTGAAGTGGCACAGATAGAAACCTTTGGTTTCGCACCTTCTTTAACTTACCTTGGGTCCTGCCGGTCCGGCCACACCATTAACCCCAGGTTTACCCTGAAGGCCGACAGGTAAAATGTTAAAGTGAATTCATATACAGGTATTCATTAGTAAAGAGTCTGACAACTTTAAAAGTATAAGTGCTCACCGCCTCCCCTTTATCTCCTTTCTCGCCTCTGTCTCCCTGAAAAATGTAAATTGAGACAAATTGAAATCGCTACACTGCAGGAGCTCCCATTTGATCGGCTAGTTATGCAGACCTTCTGAGTTTAACCAGACGTTAAGTTTAAAGCTTTATATAAAGGAAATACCCTGTTATTAGCATTTACTCAAGGTAGAATATATGTGGCTTGAAGGACACAACACATAAGGCAAGCAACAAAAATGAATACACTTTGTGTTTAGATAATTATAATAGATAAATTGGTACTTTATTGGTACTTTATTGATAAAGAACTATTCAGACAGGAAAAAAAATTCAGACACTGTTATTCAAAAATTTTAAAACTCTTTCATGTTCCTACCTTTTCACCAGGTTTGCCAACCTCTCCAAGTTCTCCAGCTCGTCCTGGTACTCCAGGTATGCCCGGTTTGCCAGGCTCTCCTGCCTGTCCTGGAGGGCCCTCGGGGCCTCTCTCTCCGATGGCTCTGCCTGTAGGACCCTGTGGCCCAGGTGATCCCTTCTCACCTTGATCACCTTTTTGTCCTCGCTCCCCTGGAAACCCTCGAGCACCCTTTAGAAATTCAGCAAAGCAAAAGTAAAAAACTAAAATCAAATAGTAGATGTTTGTGACGCAACAGATGACATCTGACGCAACAGTGTGCTGTTTTACTTCTCATACTTACATGACTTTCTTTAACATGGCAACAGCGTAAATGCAGCATTAACCAAGAAAAAACAAGAAGCACTTAGTTTCCTGATAACATAAACTGTAATTGCAACTAATTTAGTTTGCTTTAGTTGTTTAATATGGCTGTAACTACAAACCATGTTGGTTTTGTCATGCCATGATTTTTGCCTCATTATGACTCTTTGGTAATGTGATGAATTTCTTTTCCTACAAGGCGAAGACCTATTGTGTTTTATTCCTCTTACACCACAGCAAGCGACCCGGCCTCCAAATTCCCCAGATCTAAATCCGACCACCGGATGAACAAGTCTGATCTATAGACGTCCCATCCTGCAATCCACAGCACACAAAGGATGCACTGCCAATGTCACAAGGGGAACCTAAACCATAGGCAAAGTTTAGTGGTTAACACTGTCATCTTGCACCTACAGGATCTGAGTTTGATTTCTGCTGTGTTCATGTAGTTTGCATATTCTCCCTGTGGAGTTACTCCGGTTTCCTCCCATAGTCAAAAGACATTAGGCTAACTACTGTTCCCAAATTGCCCATAGTGTGTGAATGAGTGGTCAGATTGGCATCCCATCCAGGGCATACCCTGCCTTGTGCCCCAAGTCTCCTGGCATGGGCTCCAGGCCACCCGCGACCCTGTATACAGGATAAAGCGCTATAGACGATGAGTGAGTGACACAGTAGACTGGAGGGAGGAGTCAGGAAGAATATGTGGTAATATGGTGGAATATATATACATTTGTGGCTAAAGGTTTTGAGAATAACACAAATATTAGTTTTCACAAAGTCAGTATTTGCAGTGTTGGCCCTTCTTTTCCAGGACCTCTGCAATTCGACTGGGCTGCTCTCAATCAACTTCTGGGCCAAATCCTGACTGATAGCAACTCATTTTTTCATAATCACTTCTTGGGGTTTGTCAGAAATAGTGGGTTTTTGTTTGTCCACTAGCCTCTTGAGGATTGACCACAAGTTCTCAATGGGATTAAGATCTGGGGAGTTTCCAGGCCATGGACCCAAAATTTCAGCCACTTAGTTATCACTTTTGCCTGATGGCACGGTGCTCCATCGTGCTGGAAAATGCATTGTTCTTCACCAAACTGTTGTTGGATTGTTGGAAGAAGTTACTGTTGGAGGGTCTTTTGGTACCATTCTTTATTCATGGCTGTGTTTTGGGGCAAAATTGTGAGTGAGCCCACTCCATTGGAGAAGCAACCCAACACATGAATGGTCTCAGGATGCTTTACTGTTGGCATGACACAGGACTGATGGTAGCGCTCACCTTTTCTTCTCCGGACAAGCCTTTTTCCAGATGCCCCAAACAATCGAAAAGAGGCTTCATCCGAGAATATGACTTTGCCCCAGTCCTCAGCAGTCCATTCACCATACTTTTTGCAGAAGATCAATCTGTCCCTGATGGTTTTTTTTTGGAGAGAAGTGGCTTCTTTGCTGCCCTTCTTGACACCAGGCCATCTTCCAAAAGTCTTGCGTGCAGATGCGCTCACACCTGCCTGCTGCCATTCCTGAGCAAGCTCTGCACTGGTGGCACTTCGATCCCGCAGCTGAATCCTCTTTAGGAGACGTTCCTGGCGCTTGCTGAACTTTCTTGGACGCCCTGAAGCCTTCTTAACAAGAATTAAACCTCTTTCCTTGAAGTTCTTGATGATCCTATAAATAGTTGATTTAGGTGCAATCTTAGTAGCCACAATATCCTTGCCTGTGAAGCCATTTTTATGCAACGCAATGATGGCTGCTCGCGTTTCTTTGCAGGTCACCATGGTAAACAATGAAAGAACAATGATTTCAAGCATCACACTCCTTTTAACATGTGAAGTCTGCCATTCTAACCCAATCAGCCTGACATAATGATCTCCAGCCTTGTGCTCGTCAATATTCTTACCTGAGTTAACAAGACGATTACTGAAATTATCTCAGCAGGTCCTTTAATGACAGCAATGAATTGCAGTGGAAAGTTTTTTTCGGGATTAAGTTAATTTTCTTGGCAAAGAAGGACTATGCAATTCATCTGATCACTCTTCATAACATTCTGGAGTATATGCAAATTGCTATTATAAAAACTTAAGCAGCAACTTTTCCAATTTTCAATATTTATGTAATTATCAAAACTTTTGGCCACGACTGTGTATATATATACACACATATATATATATATATATACATACAGTGGAACCTCGGATTGCGAGTAACTCGGTTTACGAGTGTTCCGCAAGACGAGCAAAGATTTTTAACAAATTTTGACTTGAAAAACGAGCATGTCTTGGTTTACGAGTGCTGAGTTTTTTTTTTACTTTTTTTGAAACGTGTTTGTTGTGAAACTTAAAAAGTGAGGTAGGGGGAGGAAAGAGGAGTTTTACTGTGTAAGACGAGGCAAGGGAAGGGGCTAATTACAATCACACACACACACACACACACACACACACACACACACACAGACACACAGACACATACACATACACGGCGCCTGCGTGCACAAACGGAAACACTTATCTGTTGGGATTTATTTTAACTTTTTTTAAAGGTAAAGTGCAGGTTAATTTGTTTTATTTTTACTTTATATAGTGTATTAATTATTTTTCTTTTTTTGGGGGCTGTGGAACGAATTATTTGAGTTTTCATTATTTCTTATGGGAAGATTTGATTTGGTTTACAAGTGTTTTGGAATATGAGCTCACTTCTGGAACGAATTATGCTTGTAATCCAAGGTTCCACTGTATATATATATATATATATATATATATATATATATATATATATATATATATATATATATATATGTGTGTGTGTGTGTGTGTGTGTGTGTGTGTATATATAAAACACAAACACAGAATATGAGAAAATAATTGTGTCAGTGCTCTATAATGCCTTGCAGGCATTTATTTCATCTGTCTCCCCACAAACACACATGTGCATACACACACTTACATCTCCCCCAGCAGGGCCTGGTGCTCCTGAATCTCCTTTATCCCCTTTTGGTCCTTTATCAGTTCGTTCTACGATTTCCCTCAGCAGGATGTCTTTCTTCTCTAACACCAGCTGCAGGTCTCTGACCTAAGCAAACAAAACCAGCGTTTCTCACACCTGCTCGATCGAACTCACCTGCTATTTTCAGTGTTACAACTCTGAGTACCTCAACGCCAAAATCAGACAGTGCTCTTTTTACATCCTGAAACACACAAGTAAAACACTAGTTAGGTTTCATGCTGTGTGTGTGTGTGTGTGTGTGTGTGTGTGTGTGTGTGTGTGTGTGTGTGTAGAGTGTAAACAAGTCATGTCTCATCAGATGAGCTTCCTGTGCAGTTTTCTGACTGTCACACACGAAGTGTTACTGTTAAAACCTGAGCTTAGCTTTGAAGTCATACTTGGCTTTGAAGAGCGTGGCTTTGAAGTCATACTTCAAGGTGATTTTCAGTGAAATGTGGAAATCTTTTTCATTTAAATACGTACCATTATTTTTAAGCACTCATCAGTTCTGATACTAAAATAAACAACCTTCTTGTATATAATGAATCATAGACATGACATAATATTATATTTAACCCTGTTTAGATATCGGTGTACATGTGTGTTCGTGTGTGTTCAGGCCGTCATCACACCGCGACACAGGCCATGAAGTTCACGTTGTGTCCTAAAAATATCAAATGACGCAGTGGGAAAAATGTGCAAATGTGCACATCATATTCTACTTCCTAGCCATGTCTCTGTCAGTTTCTCAGCATATCTATCACGTTGTCACTAATTTCATCTCACGCACTCACGATCATGCGCTCACCAGCTCCAATGAGATTGGAAAGAGTTATTACTATGTCAGATCAGATCACACCACGCTCTTACTCGGTGCTTATCTCACACTTACTGTACTACCTTGTCATTGCATCCGCGTGTTAGAATAAATACCATGGCTGCTGGTATGGTAAACACTTAATAAGTGTCGTCTGTGGTCCAGCATACATTATACCACACAATACTTACCACTGAAGTCCCCGGTTTACCCGGTGAGCCATCTTCTCCTGGATCTCCCTGACAAAAGAAAAGCAGAATTTCATACAGTATAGAACAAAAAGTAAAACACGGTACCGTATGAATCGTATAAGATACTACAGCTTATTAAAAGAGTTATAAGAGATATTATATTATATTATATTACATTACATTACATTACATTATACATTACATTATACGTCTACCTGAAATAGCACATACCTGATCTCCTTTCGCTCCTGGTAGTCCTCTCTCACCCTAGAAAACATCACAGAGGTATTTATTTATTTATATCCTACAGTATAATCAACATGTGCTAAGTATTCAACTGTAAATGATGTACTTGTGAACTTTTTGGCCCTTTCTGATTAAGAAACGCATGTTGTACTCCAGGAGTTACATTATAAAAGTTCTTCCAAATGAAAGTCAGACTCTGAGCGTGTCTATCTCACCCTCGGTCCTGTATTTCCTTGAAGCCCAGTTTCTCCCTGAAAGATAAAAAAGACAACTCTATTAAATAACTTTGTAAAATCTCAGAGGGGTATTATTCAGATTTATTCCCTAAACACCACAACAACTTTACAAAACAACTTTAGATATTTTTTCTTATGTGTGAATTAAGTTGTTGTTTCTCACCGGAGCTCCTGGAGGTCCTCGTGGTCCTGGGATCGGCGACACGTCAGCCCCTTTCACATATATCACCTGAGAGGGAGCGAGCGAGAGAAAAACAGACAGCGTGTGAGAGTAAGGCCTTATTTCGACTGCAGGCAAATCAGATTCGGATTTCTGTTATTTGAAAGCGATCAGATCGGCTGCGGCTCTGTTCAGACTGGCGGCTCAAATCTGACACACTGTTGATCTGCTGTAGCTGCACTGCAGTGTGATACTTATTAATACTGTATATCCTGTGCTTCTGTACGTTCCCTATAGCTTTGCCTGAACTGATTCACCCTCCCAAAGTGCTATTAAATATTTCACTTCACCCCCGCTGTCCAGGGACTATTGTCCTCCATTTACACACTGCGGCTCAGTCACTCACTCACACGGAAAATTCAAGGGTACAGACTTTCACATATTTAGTGGTGACAGTGGCATCATTAGGCATATCAACTTAACTTTCTGAAAAAATTGCCAACAGCACTATGCCAACAATCACGCACCTGTCCTGGAGGTCCAATATTCCCAGGAACCCCTGGTGATCCAGGAGGACCGACTGGTCCACTGGGTCCTACAGAGCCCCGATCTCCTTTTAGTCCATCTTGTCCCTGAGAGAGAGAGAGAGAGAGAGAGAGAGAGAGAGAGAGAGAGAGAGAGAACAAATAATGGTTTTAAATTATATGTATAAAATAGACTCACGGGATTCTTTCAAACAGAATTATTTGTATTATTATATTATAGTTAATCAATCCATATGCTAAGGATTTCTTTTTTACGTCTGCATAAATGTGTCTGACATTTTAGGCCACACAAATAGCTGCACCGTGAAGCGTGAAAGAAAAATCATTAAAGTCACTAAAGAAAATAAATGAAGTGGAGCCTGAAGCATTTGTTATGGTACAATGCAGCCTGATAATCCATTAATAACACTTAGGATGGCTCATTTAGAATAGAAAGCCCGGCTTTGTCTAGAGTGCAGACAATTAAGAAAATGCATAAAAAGGAAAGTTTTTTTTAAATTTTTTTATCACACCTTGTTGCACACCTTATAGTGTATTTATGCAGATTCTCAGTAGATATAACTGACAGCATTAACCCTCAAATTACACTTAATCACTCATGATTTACCAAAAAGATTTACAAATAAAGAAAAACTAAAAGATCTATTCAGCCCTTTTGCCTGGTCAGGTGCATCGTGTTTTTGCTTTAGATCTTGTTACCAACTTAAATGGAGTCTGTTTGTTGTGAAATAAATTGACTGGGCAACATCTGTCCAGGGAACACTCGGGCTCGTGCTCACTGTTGAGCGAAGGTTGGTTAAAAGGAAACACAATGTCTCTGTTCCGTAATGACGCGGGTCTCACGAGGGGCAGAACTGAAAGGCGAAGGTTGCATTTATGGTGTCTCTGCTCGCAGACAGAGCACTAGAGTGGGCTACTGCAGTGTGGCAGCACCTTGCCTTCGTTAAAGCACTTAGGGCTTCTTTCCTTCATCCGTATGGCATCCGTAGAGGGGCGATCTGTAGCAAACTACACGGTCGAGTTTCACACCCGGACTGCCAGTTCAGGGTGGAATGACGCGTCCCTTATGGCTGCGTACACGCAAGGGCTCTCTGAGTGGTTTAAGGATGAGCTAGCAATACTTGATCCTCTACAGGATCTGGAGGAGATTTATAGGCTAGCCATCCGGTTGGATAACTGCCGTGAGCGTCAGGCTGGGCGTTCCGGCAGCTCCAGGCTGGGAACATCTCCTCCACCAAACAAAAGCTGCTCCATGCATCTAGCCATCACCTCTGCCCATGCATCTCTCCATGCATCTATCGGTCACCTCTGCCCATGGAGACAGAGCCTGAGGCTTCATATCCGCTCCCTGATTTAGAGCCTGAAGAAGAACTTGAGCTGGAAGACATGGGAGAACCCATGCAGATCTTCCTACCAGCTACGCTCTCAGGGACAAGGATCTTGAGAGCCTGAACAGAGGGGCTAACCGACTTGGGGGACATGGGAAATTTTATTCACAGGAGTTTATTCTAGCTACGGCACTGGGCATTCCAGTTAGCCTGCTTTTTTCTGTTATCCCATTGATCTCTCTGGCCGGCCAGCCAATTAAGTCATAAATACTTTGCACTGTTCAGAACGGGGAGATCCGCAGGCTCGTACTCGTCTGCACTGTTCAGAATGGGCAGATGTGGCTAGGTAGACATGCGGTTGCTAGGCAACGGCGCCCCACACCTGGCGGCGTGTTTATTTAAGGGTCCTGATACCTCCGCACTTTGTGCGATCATTTAGGTAGCACTGGTAAGGTATTAGGGCCAAAGACAAAGCAAGACAAAGAACGAAAGATAAAGAAAAAAAAAGAAAGAAAAAAAATGCCGGTGAGAGAGAGAGAGAGAGAGAGAGAGAGAGAGAGAGAGAGAGCGACACTCATCCGTGTAGCGTGCACTCTCAGGTTAAGTATAAAGTTTACACAAAAAAACACAAACTCCCTCTCTCTCTCCAATAAATCCTCGTTAAGGGCGTAGGCCTCGAGAGGATGCAGTTTTTGCTTTAGTTTCCAGAGTCCCATCCGTTCTCATGTAGACGGCAGAGCTCTGTTTATTTTGTGTTTTCAGTTTTATTTTATTTCCTTTTACGTTCCTTAATTAATAATCCCACGCTATCTCTAAACGGAAAGGTCTTCCCGTGTGTATCACTAGCACTCTCACAACTCCTGTTTCATTCACCCCCTCAGAAGCACTGCGTTAGGGCTCTTACACGTTACAACATCTCGTGGTGCAGCTCTCCATACCGCATTCAGAACATCCTGCAGCATCACCAGCACAGGCACCTCTTCCTGTATCTACAGTGTCAAACATTTTTTTAAAAACTTTCTATCAACATCATCTGTTAATGCGACTTATAACTGAGATGAGAGAGATGAAAAGCAGCCACCATCATATCTGCTGTTACAGCATCGCCCTTACCCACTAACCTCAGGGTGAAGAATCCCAAGCTTCCATGCCATCATCTCACAACATCTGACAACAACACAGTCGATTAGGTGGCTGTTTACTGCAGTCCAGGATACATCAAGACTCATAACAAATGTTACGTAGTCATATGTGTCCCTAACCACCTTCTGATAAAGTCTGAGTAATGCGTCCCTGAGACACACTGGACCTCGCTCTCAGCTGTACGTAGCACTTACAAGGTCAATCACTCAGGACACAAAGTAATGCCAGGCTTGAATGGGCCCTCAGTCGCACTTTAATTTTGTCTCAACTGTGACTTGACGCCATCTGCCTTGTCCTCATCCTGGACAGTGGTGGTCTCGGATATATCCATAATCCAAAAGCAGCCTGCTTGTTTTTTTTTGTGAAACACTCTGATATATGCAAAGACAGTGCAATCTCTGTACACCAAATCCACCCGGAGGAGGAGGACTTAAAAAATGTCCTCTGTCCCCTGTCCCAGCCAATGCACCTCATATATGACTCCAGTTCCTGTATATGACTAAAAGACAAACACTTCAAAAACCTTCTTTATAAAAAAAAACACAACTCCTACAGTAGCTCCTGCTCTTCAGAGATGAGAATAGAAGATAAAAAAAGAGACAAGCTGAGAGAATGAAAAGGACATGTAGCCTGATCTAATGTGACTGGCTTACATTTCTCCCCGGCGGTCCTGATTCTCCTTTTTCACCCTGTGCAATAAAACAGAGCCAAAGATCAATCAAAGTCTGAAACTTTCCTCCGTACTTTATAATAGAAGACTGAAGTTGGTGTTACCTTTCTGCCGTCCTCACCAGGGACGCCGTCCTCACCCTGTGTTTGTTCCAAAAATACAAATCCTTCATTTAGAATCCAAATCACATTAAAGGAAAAGACCTCGCATGTCCTGACATTCTTATAACACCGTCGTATTCATGATACGCTGGCTGGCTGTTGAGCTCCACAGCGACGAGAAAATCCTGCTCATGACATTTAAAGCTCTAAATCTCAGGCGTCAAGGACATATGGGTCTAGCAAATGAATTCAGAATCCGGATTATGAATTGAATTTGTCGTGTGGACTGTAAATGAATATGAAAGTCTGAGCCTGTTGTTCCACCATGAGGCCAATTACAGGGTGTGGCACAAGTCTCCATATGTACTGTAGAGGAAATTAACACTTCTGACTGCTTCACAATCCAGGCATCAGAATGATTCCAGTGTGTGTGTGTGTGTGTGTGTGTGTGTGTGTGTGTGTGTGTGTGTGTGTGTGTGTGTGTAAGTGTGTGTCTCAATCACAAGCAATGCATTCGCACCATCGTCGAACCCCGAATCCCATTTGTCACACTTGATGGTCCCCCACTGTGCTACTGCATATTTACGGAGATGACACCATTGACAAGAGCGATGTGCACAGATGGATGAAGAGGAAACCAGCATTGAGAACAAACCACTTAATGGGAGACCATCAACTGCGAAAGAGGGGATTTTCAAAGGGGATATGAGAGTCGGGTTCATCGAGGGCGCAGATGCATGGCATGAACGAGTGTCTTCAGTTAGTAAAAAGGGTGTGGCAACTTTTGCATTACTTCAGGTTCAGTCCTCAAATATGTATATGAAAGAGTTCGTTTCTTTTATGTAGAGAGACTCTTTGGACACCATGTAGAGCAAAGAGGTCAGTGCAAAAAACTTCACTTGTGGCTAAATGTGCCTAGGACCCTGAATACAGGATAAAGTGGTATAGATGATGGGTGAGTGAGCGACATTAGTGTGAAATTATTAGCATGAATTAGTAAAAAAGCTTAATTTTTTAATTGTGTTGATCTCCTGTAGCCACATCATGAGCACTTCAGTCAAGGTCACCCGGACCTTTTAGAATCCCAGAAACTGCTCAAAGCTCAGCTGGTACGAGAGGGATTGTTTGTTTGTTTGTTTGTGTTTTGTTTTTGTTTTTGTTTCATTTGGATTAATGTTGCTTCTCAATTAATTGCTAGTTTTTATACCTTTATTTGGTTTTTCTTAAGCAACACTCTGTCTGCTTAGCAACTGTTTGTTAGCCATTCTGAATTGCCTCCATGAGGTTTTATTTTACGGCTAAGGGAAGCTACAAAGCTTACTAGCGTCTAAAACAAGACTGAATATCAAATTCCTCTCCAACACGGGATGGTAGGCCTTACATAACACATTAGCTTTCCATTTAACGCTATTCGGGATCGAACCCTAGAACCTGTAGAAAGTTAACGAAGCTGATATTCTAAAGTGGAATAGGTTTAAATATAAAGAGAAGATTACAAGATTTAAAGGACTGTCCACCACCTCCATGGTTTATTCTCCTCACCCATTGGCTTCATTGTAGGGCTAAGAATTTAAAACTACCTTCAGCCCTGTTAATCTCCATAACTCTCTGTCGCCAGCTCTGCTAGTCACGGTTATTTAGGTCTGCCAGTCATGGAAGGATAAGTGTTGGTGGAGCAAAACAACTGATTAAATGAACAAGCAAATCATAATGTGTTGATAATAAACGGTGTTTGTGGAACTGTCGTATAAAACCATCACAGCCGTGCTGATAACCGGCACAACAGCACTCACTCTCTGGTAATACTGCTTACACAATGTCAGGGAATTCAAAAACCTGTATACAAACTGTACATGGTTTTCATTGTAATACACTGTAGGAATATTCTGTGAGCTCAAGTCAATATCCAGAGATTTATTTAGTATATTCAGGTAAATAATAATTTGAAAAAAGCTTTAGTTGTTTGTGTTGTGACTTACAGATTTTCCTGGAGATCCAGGTTTTCCATCATCTCCTGCTTTGCCCTGAAATAACCCCAAAAAAGTGACAGTGCTTGTGTCTGAACGTCTGACTGCACACACTGCACTGTACTACACAGCTGATCTGTAGGTACAGTAAAATATCTAGACATGTAGATCCTGTACAGATATGATGAAGATAGTAATGTGTGTTTTGCATGTGTTTTAACTAATCAACCTTGATCATGTGTGTGAGTGTGTGTGTGTCATCTCTTACAGGTGTGCCAGCGGCTCCTGGAGGCCCTACAGCTCCTGGGGGGCCCTGAGGTCCTCTGAGTCCTGCTAAGCCCTAAAAACAAGGGGTGAAAAAACAAACAAACAAACAAACAAACAAACAAAAGAAGCTAAATGCACACTGTCATTTATTTTTGTCAAGAACGATAATGGGAAGATAGTATCTTGAAAAACTGGAGATGAAACTAAAGCACTTACGTCTCTGCCAGGTTCCCCTGTTTTCCCAGGATCACCCTGAAATTAATTAGACATAATGTTTACTTTGATTAAAATTAAAGCTACAAACATAGCATTTACACCATGCAGTGTTTTATCATAAAGGAAGTTTGTGGTTCATACATTTTGTACAGTACATTCATACTCATGGTGTAGAAACATCCACTGGACATATAACTGCAGGTTTACTTTGGTTTGGCTTAGTCTAGGCCAGAGGTCCCCAATTTTTTTCCCTTGGAGTCCCCCTGCTTGTATCAACGCAACACCCCAGCCCCGGCCATATACACAAAACAACAGAATAATCCTTTTAAATCATTTTCTATGCATACTGTTAATCATACTGTAGGTGTGATCTTATTTAACATCTGCATATCTAACTCCAATTCCACCTCACATCCTCAGAGAAACTCGTGCACCCCCTATCATCTTTGGCGCCCCCTTGAGGGGGGTCTGGGACGCAGGTTGGGAACCGTGGAACAGGAACAGGTTAAGTCTAGAGTTAATAGCCACGTAGAGTAATTAACAATAAGTGCACAATCTACTCATTATTATAGCTTGTATTTATCATCATTACCTACTCATATCATTTTAATACCGTCTAATCTTTTTTTTAATATAATAAGTTTGTCAGTACACACACCTTCTAATGCGTTCAGAACTTCAGTCCTAGCCAAGGGTTACACTATTTACTGATTATTTTTATTCAGCAAGTTTGCTCTCCTCCATGCACTCCTTTTGTATGCTTCACAGACAGAAGAATCCCGTTGCTATGGGTTGCTATGGCATTTATCTGTAATAACCTTCAGCACCCAGGCGTATGCGGTTTTAAGGAAGGTTTTTAGAATTACAGACTTTGAGAATGAAACAGTCTGAAGAGATTACATCTTTCCGCATGGATCTATAATAGAACTCATCTATACGCTGTATTCAGGCACTTTTGAGGCTGCCTGTAACACTGCTCTCGAAAATCTAACAACACAGATTGGTTTGAATATTCATGTTCAGTATATCGTTTGTACAGAAGGAATTAATAAACCTGCTTGCTGTGTACAGTATTTCACGTTTAGATTTTTGTGGTCTGACCCGTAAACCAGGGGGTCCAGGTGGTCCGGGTTTCCCATCCTGACCGGAACGTCCATCCAGTCCAGCAGCTCCTCTCTCTCCCTGAAAATGATGCAGATGTATAGCTGCTTAACAGGCGTTTAAATGGTAATACACAGGACCCAGCAGGTGCGCGATAAATTACCATGTAATCAGGCAAAGCTATTATGCAAACAAGCCTGAAATTGAATTTGAATAAATCTTCTCTTACCTTCTCTCCTGGACTTCCTCTCTCCCCTGGATCTCCCTACAGGGAAACCAGAGCTGTGGTTTGTTTTACTGCTACAGTCACAAGGACGCAGGTTTACGGAATACCGTTACACTGTCTGCTCTTTCAAGAGTGAACACAATGAAATATCTAACTTCTATAAATAAACAAATAGCTTTATAGTAATCAAGTGCTTTAATGCAGAGGAAATGAAACAGTTTTAAAAGGAGTTTATGATTAAGAAGCGCAGAATGCTTGTGTCCAGGATACAACAGAAATGCAAGTGACCTGAAATAGCACTTTATGTATGTGTACAAGGTGTGTAAATCCTTATTCAACAAATGTTTAACCAAATCGTTATGTTCGCTTAATGAACATTTGTTCCTAGTAGAGGCAGGAGAAATCTGTTCATTACAGGGATTAATTGCAACATTTAACTATCAAAGCATGATAAAGAAATTCACTGACTTATTTAATTTTGCAAGTGCACAAATTATAGGGTTGCCAGATCACACAGATAACTCCCTCAATGCCGCGTTAAAAACCTGCATTCTCATTCGTATAATAACATCTGTACTGAAACTCATACTGTATCCAAATTATATACGCAACAACTTTGTTTCACTATAATTAGAATAAATTATGAGAGATATACACACGTGGACAAAATTGTTGGTATCCTTCGGTCAATGAAAGAAAAACTCAGAATGGTCACAGAAATAACTTTAATGTGACAAAAGTAATAATAAATAAGAATTCTATGAATGTTAACCAATGAAAGTCAGACATTGCTTTTCAACCATGCTTCAACGGAATTATAAAAAAAAATGAACTCATGGAACAGGCCTGGACAAAAATGATGGTACCTCTAACTTAATAGTTTGTTGCACAACCTTTTGAGGCAATCACTGCAATCAAACGATTCCTGTAACTGTCAATGAGACTTCTGCACCTCTCTGCAGGTATTTTGGCCCACTCCTCATGAGCAAGCTGCTCCAGTTGTTCCCGGTTTGAAGGGTGCCTTTTCCAGACAGCATGTTTCAGCTCCTTCCAAAGATGCTCAATAGGATTGAGGTCAGGGCTCATAGAAGGCCACTTTAGAATAGTCCAATGTTTTCCTCTTAGCCATTCTTGGGTGTTTTTAGCTGTGTGTTTTGGGTCATTGTCCTGTTGCAAGACCCATGACCTGCGACTGAGACCCAGCTTTCTGACACTGGCCAGCACATTTCTCTCTAGAATCCCTTGATAGTCTTGAGATTTCATTGTACCCTGCACAGATTCAAGACACCCTGTGCCAGATGCAGCAAAGCAGCCCCAGAACATAACAGAGCCTCCTCCATGTTTCACAGTAGGGACAGTGTTCTTTTCTTGATATGCTTCATTTTTCCGTCTGTGAACATAGAGCTGATGTGCCTTGGCAAAAAGATCCATTTTTGTCTCATCTGTCCATAGGACATTCTCCCAGAAGCTTTGTGGCTTGTCAACATGTAGTTTGGCATATTCCAGTCTGGCTTTTTTATGATTTGTTTTCAACAATGGTGTCCTCCTTGGTCGTCTCCCATGTAGTCCACTTTGGCTCAAACATTGACGGATGGTGCGATCTGACACTGATGTTCCTTGAGCATGAAGTTCACCTTGGATCTCTTTAGAAGTCTTTCTGGGCTCTTTTGTTACCATTCGGATTATCCGTCTCTTTGATTTGTCATCAATTTTCCTCCTGTGGCCACATCCAGGGAGGTCGGCTACAGTCCCATGGATCTTAAATTTCTGAATAATATGTGCAACTGTAGTCACAGGAACATCTAGCTGCTTGGAAATGGTCTTATAGCCTTTACCTTTAACATGCTTGTCTATAATTTCCTTTCGAATCTCCTGAGACAACTCTTTCCTTCGCTTCCTCTGGTACATGTTGAGTGTGGTACATACCATGTCACCAAACAACACAGTGACTACCTGGAGCCCTATATATAGGCCCACTGACTGATTACAAGATTGTAGACACCTGTGATGTTAATTAGTGGACACACCTTGAATTAACATGTCCCTTTGGTTACATTATTTTTAATAAATAAAAAAGTCTTTTTCTAGGGGTACCATCATTTTTGTCCAGGCCTGTTCCATGAGTTTATTTTTTAAATAATTCTGTTGAAGCATGGTTGAAAAGCAATGTCTGACTTTCATTGGTTAACATTCATAGAATTCTTATTTATTATTACTTTTGTCAGATTAAAGTTATTTATGTGACCATTGTGAGTTTTTCTTTCATTGACCGAAGGGTACCAACAATTTTGTCCACGTGTGTATAATGAGAACAGGCAGATTGGAATTTTGGCCTCGGCACAAACTTAAGCGCTAGCAACGGATGCTAAACCAGCTAAAGCAAGGAATTTGGCTTTCTTCCCTCTTCTGCACCTCAACAAATACAGCCGACTTTAACTGCTCGCCGTCCTCCAGAGCAAAATCCCAAACAGATTTCATTAAAATCACATCCGATGTTTGAAACGAATGAGCGGTCGCACAAACTCATGACGTCTTTAACCCAGATGTAGCATCGCCCAAAACGGCTATAGTAGTACTTAAAATGTTAACTGTATCCGGTAAATTTATATAAACTTCATTTATAAATGAATCACAGCCACTAGTTTGGATATCTCTGTGTCGACCTGCTAATACATTTTTATCATAAGAACATTAAAGAGTGTGATTATTAATGATTAGGATATGTGGTGGATTATCATGAAGCACACTATGTTTAAAGAAACAAGAAACTTCTCAAAAATATTTAACCTCAGTGAAACTCAGTGAGGAAGCCTGAACACTTTAACATGGATTGTATGGTGACTAACTTACTCTGGCTCCTACTGGTCCACGCTGACCCTCAGCTCCCTGAAATGACACAACAGACATGTGCAATGCTAATAATAGTACTGTAGTCCTGTATCAATATGTACAGCATGAAGTAGTAGTGCTGTGTTCACCCGTAACCCTGGAGCGCCCGGTGTTCCTGCTTCTCCGTGTTGGCCTTTACTCCCATGTTCCCCAGGGTCACCGGCTTCACCCTGGAAACAGAAGCAGCTACATTATGAGCATTACAGCACATGGACATGTTGTAAATCCAATGTTATGTAAAAGATAATGTGCAAAAACTGCATGTGCATCATGGATGCTGTACTGTGCCTTGTCTCCTTTATCGCCCTTCAGATGAATCTGCCCTTCTACCTGAAATACAAAAGATAAAATAAGATTTTAAAAAAGTAGAACAATAACAATCATGAAGATATTTAAAAGAACTTCACCAAAAATGTACAAATGGGCTTTCATTACGTAATTACAGAGTCAGGAAATCAATGTAAACAGAAACGATAGTTTTGAAGACAAAACATAATGTCAATGCTACAGTAGCAAAGCTGATGATAAGTTACAGTTATGGAGGAAAAACAGCATGGTGTTTGTTGTTAAATCTGATTCTACATGTAACTGAATTATAGACTTTTGGATTACTGTATGATGTTGTTAAGGACCACGTAATCATTCTTTACACCCTGAAGGTGGAATGGAACTGGAGGAGGGCGTACTTTCTTTTTCCCATGCCTGTATACGTGCACTGAGAACTTATCATCATACTGTATATGTCAAGCCATCAAAATGTGCATCCTTTGTATTAAAACGATGTAAAGCAAATCTAGGTACCTACCGCGTCTCCGGGGGGTCCTGGGGGACCTTGGATTCCCTGAAATAAAAGCACACTGTTGTTTCGCTCTGTGTGTTTGTGTGTGTGTATTATATGTATACTGTATGTGTACAGGGTGAGGGTGCATCAAAAAATTTAGATCAGCTGTGTTTTTTCGCCGTATGCCCTTCCTCACACGCCTTAAAACCTGGTAGTAGACTGACGCTACTGACGATCTGGCCTCTTTGAATGAATTCTCGAATGTCAAAAGAGATCGCCGTAAACTTATCAAATCATGTCAAATGTCTCTGCGGCAGATTTACCCGGTTTCACACAGAATTTTACGTTCGCTCTTTGTTCTAACTCGCTGTCCATTATAAAAAAAATGAAATGACAGACATGGTAACACACATGGTCAGAATAGCAAGACGATGTCTTTTGGCACGCTGACTTATGAAGGTCGGTGCTCCCTGTGACTGACTGTGGGTGCAGCCTTGTGCTGCCATCTGGTGGTGTGTTACAAAACTAGTCTTGAAACTTGTTGATACCACCTCATACGTATGTATTTATAAAGAAGAAGTGTGTGCATGATGTGATACCTGATCTCCCTTTTGTCCCCGTGGTCCCACAGGCCCTGGAGAACCCTATAAGGTAAACACACACTAGAAATATTACAGCTGTACAGAATAATGCCATAAATGTAATACTGTATGTGTGATTTACATAGCAACACATACTATCCTGTATTATAATTCTTAGACATTTTCCTAATACTCAAATACAAATACAGCACATGAAAAAAAAAAATCTCAGTATATCAGAATATTTTTTAAGATGAATAAAAATAGGATTTACAATACAAAAATGTTCAACTTCTGAGTAGTATGTTACTTTATGCGCTCAGTATTCGGTCAGGGCTACTTTAGCATGAATTACTGCATCAGAGTGACATGACATACTGTAGCCAGGCTTATTGAACTTTTTGAAGACCAGGTTGCTTTGATATCAGCCTTCCGCTCCTCTGTATTGTTGGGTCAGGTGTTTCTCATCGTCCTCTTGACAAGAGCCCATTTTATTTTTATTTATTTTTATTATTATAAATATTTAAATCATCATAATTGTTCTCAATGTTCTCACAATGTTTGCATACAGTCTAATTCATAATTCATTATCCATTCATAATCATAATCAGACAGTAAGTACCCCTGTTGGGCAGGGGTAGCTCAGTGGTTAAGGCATTGCACTACGGTTCAGAAGATCTCAGGTTCAAACCTCACAACCACCAAGTTGCCACTGTTGGGCCCTTGAGCAAGGCCCTTAACCCTCAATTGCTCAGATGTAATGAGATAAAAAAATAATAAAAATAAATAAAAATGTAAGTCGCTCTGGATAAGAGCGTCTGCCAAATGCCTAGATGTAGATGTAGTAAGCTAAACATGTTGACTGGATTCACATCCGTCTCCCACATTGGCATTAAAACTCGCTCTACTGTACATTTCAGAGTAACTTTGGATCTGATCATGTAACATGCACATAAACAGAGCTTTGTCTACAAAGAGTGTAATTCAAAGAAAATTAATTCCTTGTCATACTATACTGTACACTGTTTCTTACACAATGAAATGCTTTTCATAAAAGCAGAGGATGATGATGAGGAAGAAGTGCCCGTGCTTTCATGCATGTGTGTGTGTTTGTCTCTTACATTTCGTCCATGCTCTCCAGGATCACCCATGTCTCCCTTTTCTCCTGGTAGACCTGCTTGTCCTGGAGCACCCTGTAATAAAATCAATAAAATACCAAACTCTATCAAGTTTTGAAAAACAAAACATAACTGAGAGGTCTGGAATGTTGTCTACAGATATAAGGAATGGACTCACCCTCAGTCCGCGTTCTCCTGGCTTACCAGACAAGCCGGCCTCCCCCTGAGGGCAGACAACACAACACGGAACATTTAAACATTTATAACCTCCTCTCTCTGTCAACAGACATACTGTATATATACTGTATAATCATTTATATAATTATATAAATACAATCATTTAATTTATATAATGTACATAAATTAATAATGTAGGGAAAAAAATTCATTAAAGAAATGAACAGAACAGAAAACTTGAATGATTTATAGGTCGCTGTGAAAAGATTTCTATTCACATATAATTTAAGTGAAACTTAATCAATAAATCTTTTGAAGCAAATCTTTTGAAGATGCTTTAAGACCGCATTATTGGGAAACATTGTTGTGCATACAGTGCTTTGCAAAATAATCTGCAAAAACATTAGTCATTTTTATCCCCTAATTATTTACTTTCATGACATGTAATCCTATATAAAGCCATTTCCAGGTTGTAACGGTCCAAAAAAAAAATGCGGGGAAGGTCAAGAGGGTGTGAATACTTATGCACACCACTGCATGCACACGCAGAAATAAATCTCACCGGAATCCCATCTTCTCCTCTGTCACCTTTGAGACCCTAAATAAAGTAAATAAATGAAAAATACAGAGCAGATGGATAGTTTGTAAAGTCACAGAGAGCTGAGTGAGAAGTCAGATATTTGGGATTACTGTCATAGAAATAGATAATAATTTATCATAAACATGTTACAGTTCCTTCTCAGATCTTAGCATTCATCAGTATTAAAGACTATTAAATTGATGACTATAGTATTTTAGAAAGGCTGATGGTCTCTGACATCTTTCCCTTTGGGTCCAGCCGGACCTGCAGGCCCGGGATTTCCCGACTCTCCTCTCTCTCCTGGGTCACCCTGGTTTCCCTGCAGTGTCACAAATCGTATGATCAGTGTATGAAGGTACAGCTGGATAATAAATACGAAAGTAATGAAAGTTTACAAAGAAGACAGAGCTAACCTTCGCGCCAGGTCTCCCAGCGAGTCCAGCAAGACCCTGTGAAGGTGGAATAACACTGGTGAATCATTACAGTGCACATTTACTACAGTATGTGCAGAGATTAATATCTAAGCATGGTGCACACCACATGACTTCATCCCCTCATTTTGGTGCTCGGTGACGATATTGGTTCATATATTGGTTCAGTACTACTACTCGCTGTGTGACCTCTCTGTTTCGCAAAACATCCAGAGATATCTGGAAATTTTCTCGGCCTTTGAGCACTAAAAATTTCAAAGGCGCCAATATTTTCAAGCATGCTTGTTTTTTGGGTGCAGTTTGAAACCCCACTGCGACAAAGCTCGGCACAGAGCAATGAAAAACAATAAGGATAATAATGCTTCTGTAAAATAAATAAATAAATAAATAAATACATAAATAAATAAGGCATGCCGGGCACAAACGAAAAGCACAAATAAATACAAACAAGGCAGAACAGAAACACGGCTAATCAATATCACCCTTCCTGTTTGCTCTTGTTTGCAACTAAAACAGTATGAAAGCAGAATGACAGCTCTCGGATTTATTTTTCATAGGAAAATGGGATTTGAGGATGATTCATGCTCAGGGGTGGATTTCTCTCCAGGTGAAACATAATAAAGTGTCTTCAAGCATGTAGTGTGCACTTCTCTACAACAACAACAACAACAACAAAGACAAAGACAAAAACAACGGCCCACAAAAGACTGACAGGATCGAAGTGCATCAGGGATTCTGAAAGTTGTGCAACGTGCACGCAGCAGAAGAGAGCGATTTCTGTGACACTGATGGCTAACGTTATGACCACTGACAGCCGCAGTGAGTCAAATTGATCATCACTGATCATCTCATTACATTTTGTTCATGAGGTCGATGTGTCGGAAGCAGAAAATCGTAAGGATTATATTGACTTTGACACTGGCTGACTTGTGATGGCTGGACAACAGGGTCAGAGCAACTCCAAGACTGCAGCTCCTACTGTAGTCTGCAGTGGTCAGGACTCTACCATCCAAGGAAGGAGCACAGGGTTAACCGGTGACAGGGTCATGGTGGGTCAAGATTCACTGATGTACATGGGGAGCGAAGGTAGTCCGGTCCAATAGAAGAGCTATTGTAGCTCAAATTAAGGAAAAGGTTATTGCTGGTTCTGATAGAAAGCTGTCGTGGTATCATAATTTGTTACACATGGAGCTGTGTACAGTAGATGCAGACCGATCAGGGTGTCCATGCCATGTGAGCATCAGAACTGGACCACAGAGCAATGGATTACGGTATCCTGGTCTGATGAATCACGTTTTCTTTGACATCTGGTGGATGTGGATCGCTTTCCTGGGGAAGAGACAACAGCAGGATGCACTATGGGACAAAGGTGAGCCTGTGGAGGACGTGTGATGCTTTGGGAGATGTTCTGCTGGGAAACCTTGGTCTACTTTGACACGTACAACAACAACCTAAACATTGTTGCTCACCAAGTTACACTCCTTCATGGAAACAGTATTAGCTGGGATCATGAGTCAACAGGGTTAGAGGCACTGCAAAGTATTGGCTCAGGAATGGTTTGAGGAACAGAATAACGACTTTTGTGGCATTGACAAGTCTCCAGATCTCAATCCATTTGAGCCTCGCAACTTGGTGCCAGGTACTGAACCACATCATACCTTCAGAGATCTAGTGGAGTTCATGCCTCGACTGGTCAAGTCTGTTTTGACTGTAAAACTGGATCTACTCTGTATTAGTGGGTGGTCATAATGTTATGGATGATTGATGACGATTGTTTTCATTAATCGCTCAATTTGCTAAATTCATTACATATATAATTGCAATTGTTTCTAAACCCATGCTCTGTGAATCCTAAAAGCTCTGGCACATTAAATTGGAATGGATTTATTTATTTATTTTTTTGCTGTCTGAACAACAAAAACAATTTAGAGAAATAAATCAGTGTGTGATCGATGAAATAAATATTATATTTATTAATATGTAAACAGTTACTAAGGAGACCAAAGAATTATAAAAGCAAACACACTGTTTTCCCCATTAGGATCTTTAGTCATACTGACAAGTGCTGCACCTTTAATCAAATAAAAAAAAATCAATTCATTTATTAATTAATTACATTTTATAAAAATCACAATTATACAATTATCAAAAAACATGCACTTTTTACAATGTCAGGAATCCATGTAGAGTTTGTCAATAATTTTAGTATTTTTTAAAATAATTTTTGATGTGTTGAATAAATATTGAGAAACACCTCCTTAATATGATTATAATATAATGTGAGCTGTTATTAGCTGATAAATACGTGTAATAGTGTTTAACTCATAATCTGTATAAATAATCGCAATGTGACTTTTTTTTTTTGTTATTAAATTCCTCAGCCGTAATACTGACCCGATCACCTTGCTCCCCTTTAGGTCCAAGCAGACCAGGCAGTCCCATTCCAAGTGAACCCTGAACCAGAGTGAATAAACAACAGAGACAAAAACAAAAAACATTTGTGATTTCAACAAGAAAAACCCCCGGTTCAACCAGAGCTAGTCGTAAGGTGTAACTTTACCTAATGAAACTAACAGATGTGAATAATAAACAGTGATGTTTTGAGTTTGTTACGTTAGTAGCCACTACAACATTACACACACTCATGTACCTTTTCTCCCTTCTGTCCTGCCTCGCCCTTTTCACCTGGAAGGCCATCAGAACCCCGAGCTCCTTCCTGACCCTGAAAGATGAACAGAAATGAGAAACAACAACGGAAACAGAGGATTAGTGGAAAAATCATCTCTTATCATCTCTAATGTAAACCTTTCACAGAAATCCACAGAAAAACATAAACAACAATACCAGCAAGAAAATAAACTAGTGATATTTTTAAATCAATACTTCATGTGTAACACAGTGGGTGTTCAAGTCAAACCAGGGCTTCAACTTCAAGCACAATGCAGTGATGAGACGCTAAACCGCAGTAAAACATTTGAACGTACAAACATTTTAAAGAAGCCTGTAATTCAATGAATAATGATCCTGACTGAGGTGGCTTGGAGATTACTGCAGCCGTTTCTCGTGAGCATTGGTTGAAACCGTACACGCAATCATTCACCAACACCTTTTTTCAGCTCTTCCTGTCGAGCGGTCGCCACAACGGTCCATCAATCAGCACAACAACTTGGCACAGGTGTTACGTCGGATGCCCTTCCTGACACAACCACCCCCCCGCCTTCTCCACACGTTTGGGCCATTAATGGAGTTCCTGGGAGGCCAGCGTTTCAGAGGTGAATCAGATGGTCCAATCATAGCTCCCTTGTACTGAGAAAACTTTCTACCATGATGTTATCCAAGCACAAGATTATAATTAAGAAATAAAGTAACAAATGGTGTTTGCGGATCTGCTGTAAAAAAAAAAAAAAAAAAGCAGATCCAGAAATACCATCTATTATGACGAAACGAGAGTTAGCCAAAAGGTGAGGAGAATAACCCATGGAGGTGGTGGACAGTCCTGTAAATCTCATAAGTTTCTCTTTATATTTCCAGTTATTCCACTTTAGAATATCGGCTCCTTTCCGGGTTCCAGGGTTAAATCCTAAATAGTGTTGAATGGAAAGCTATAAGCAACTCCTATGTAGGAGTTGAATCCCTTATCACAGACCAAGTAGTGCCCTTGATCAGGGCTTAGAGAGGGGTTTGGGATTCAGCCCAAGTGTTAGAAGCAGCTAGATCTTTGTAACTCACTTTAGAAATAAATAAAACAACACGAAGGCGATTCGGAACGACTTC
The DNA here is from genome assembly GCA_030347435.1 of Clarias fuscus. Taxonomy (NCBI): domain Eukaryota; kingdom Metazoa; phylum Chordata; class Actinopteri; order Siluriformes; family Clariidae; genus Clarias; species Clarias fuscus. The sequence continues at coordinate 4,090,500 of CM059206.1, read as the reverse complement.
AAAGCGATTACTGCAGAGACGGCGTGTTGTTTAAGACGACATAGCTGAAAGTGCTTCCGTGACTGGTTGTGAATGTGAGTTTTGTCAGGCAGCTGCTCTCTCCTCAGTACTGCGCACCGTACAGACCTACTCTCACCCACGCTGAGACACACAGTTAGCGTCATTAATGGTCATTAGAACACCAGTGACGTGGATCCATACTGTATATACAGTACAGTAGGCTACGGTCACATTATAAACCCCATTGCTCAATTCCACTTGTTTTGGTCAGATAAGATTTGTATGTCATCATGGTTCACATTCATATTTCCTTTAATAAGTCACTTTTATCTGCCTCTATATAGTCTTAGATAAACATCCCAGTATTGTTACCGTCTATTATCACCACTCGTGGGACGTCTCATGTCCAATCAGATTAAAAATCAGTTTTTACTCTCATAACTGCGTTCTGTTATTCTGCACAATCAAACCATCGTCCTGGTTTGACTTGAACGCTCCTCGTACTTTTAGGGCTAGCTGAAAAACACCCAAACGTTACAGTCATTTAGACATAAATCTTCTTTCTTTTAGTCTGTATGCAAGCAACAGATTACATTTCATACCTTGTCTCCTTTCTTTCCAAATGAACCTGAGCCCTGGAACCAAAACAATAGTGATCATCATCATCATCATCATCATCATCATCATACACAATATGCTTTTTTTTTTTCATTCTTCCACCCATCAGTGGTGGATGGCCAGGACAGACCCATCTCCTGTCTTTTTTCCTGATTTCTGTTGTAACAGTTTGTATTTTGCATTTGAACTTCGCATTATGTTCCTCTTCACAATGCATGATGGGTCTCAGGAACATTATGGATGCTCTAAAGTATTTATATTGTAAGTAATGCGTTCGAGCTTTAACTCACGCCACCCGGTTCGCCTTTGGCTCCTTCAGCTCCCTGCACACAAACACACAGTAGCGATGAACACACTGCATGGCATTCCATCTGCATGTGGTGCATTAATAATAATAATAATAATAATAATACTAAAGATCATCACCTTTTCCCCTGGAAGTCCATTGGTACCTGGCAAACCCTGGAAACACATGAACATACAATTTCACCGCATGCATTCGACACACATACACAGCTGAAACACTAACTCTCTTAATTCGTACCCTGAGTCCTGGGGATCCTTGGAGTCCTGGTCTACCCATATCACCCTAAACCATATAAACACACATAGAACATAAACACACCCTTATAAAAATAACATACAGTACAAAATGCATATCTAAATAAATTTCAGAACTGTATAAGAGATACACACTTTATCCCCTCCTGGGCCAGGTGGTCCTCTTTCACCCTGAGAAGAACACACGGAATACACATTTTCACTTTTTAAAACATTTTAGACAAAATTTTGGCCGAGAATGATCAACTGATTATTATACATCAGAGACTGATATATACTGATTATCACACATCTGAGACACAAAGAACTTTTTTTTTTTTTTTCATGAGGACTTGATGTGTTTTAGTGGCCTTGTGATTAGCGCTGTTGAACCACAGGGTTGGGGGTTCGAATCTCACCTCTTGTGTACTGTATGTGTGTGGAGTTTACATATTCTGCCTGCGCTTGGTGGATACTCTGGTTTCCTCCCACGGTTCAAAGACAAGCCGGGTAGGTTGACTGGCATTTCCAAACTAACTGTATTACAGTATATGTCCATGTGTGTGTACTTGTGCTCTGTGATGGGTTGGCACCCCATCCAAGGATGTAGACTCTACACAGTATAATCAGTATAGATAACGGATGTATGAAGGAGAGGTCATTCATTTTGGTGAGCTCTTCCAGAGTAACGTCCAGCTCTGGGTCCAGCAGCTCTTCTCCAGTGGCTCCTCATGTGCCACATGTACATGTATACATTACTGAATAGCATTTGTAGTGACAGGGATGTATGAGGTCTGCAGTGAGTATTCTTTTTAATAATGTTCCTGAGAAGCTTCCGAAACTCTTTAAACTTCACCCTTGTTGCTATTTGCTTTTAAAAGTTTCCTTACCACTTTTAACTGCTTCCATTTGCACTTTTATGAACAGAACTTTAGGTAATGCTAAACCTTCTGTACATAACACACTTACCTTCAAATTAACTTACTTAAGTTTTAAAATTACTCAGCTTGTATTAGCTTACAGCAGCCATAAAGTCATAGTGTGTGTGTGTGTGTTTGCATGACTGACTGTAGTCAGAATCTGCAACCGGCTCCACTTCTAATTTCAAACACCTGCTACATGATTAGAGAGAGCAAATCATGCCATTATGCATACCAGCAGGCAGGTGTACCAGCAGAACCACTTCACACTTCACTATGCGACACCATGTAGAAATGTAGTGAAGTAGAAAGTCACATGTGTGTTGTGGGATGTAATGAAGTAAAAGTGAAAAGAAACAAAACTGGTAGAGATACATGAAACATGTGCTTATGCACAGTAATGAAGTAAATGAACTTCGTTACCTTCCACCTCTGCCAAAATCACGAAGCCATTGTATGCATAATATGAAATAAACATCTGAATTGGAAATATATTATTCAGCAAAAAACAAAAACAAGTGCATCTGAATACTTACTGTATCTCCTCCCACTGTATACAGTATAATGCACAACTCATAGTGAAGCACTTAAGCAACTCTCACTCACCCTGTCACCCTGTGGCCCGGGCTCTCCGCCCTGCCCGCGATCTCCCTACGCAAGAGAATCAGAAGAGTTTTTAAAAACTTTTTTTTTTAGAATAAAAATATGTTAAAGTAGCCTAGAACTGGTTTTATAACCTTGCTTCCGATTTCACCAGGAGGACCTCTCGGACCCTGGGACACACAACATGGATAATAATGCAGCTTTTACTAAGAGTAGAGACAGTTGGCATTTTAAAGCACTCATTATGTATTTTATGTAGTGTAGATGAGTGTATAGTACTGTATGTGTGTGATTTAAAACAGCATTTCTAAGATATCTATTCGACCAAGTTCAATTTGATTTGACCAACTAACTGTTGCAAGTTATCGATCAAATTGCACCAAGAATACAGTGATATCATTATAAGGACTTTCATTTAGAAACTTGTCCTATGCATGTATAATTAAGTGGTGCCATGGCTTACTGCCCCACCTTCCACATCCCACTTCTAAAACCTCACTATATTAACTGAAGCAGTTAAATATGATTACAGTGGAACATCAGCATACGAATTTAATCCATTCCAGAGGCGAAATTTTGTATTGCGAAGCGCATTTTCCCATAGGAAATAATGTAAATGCAGATCATCCATGCCAGACACCCCAAAGTATTACCAATATTACTCATTTCCAACACTATAATCATATTGTGCACATAAAAACAATAAAAAAACGTTTAGAAAAGACGTATACATTTAGTAAAATATGAAATAAATAGACATTAAACCTCACTTAACCCTAATTTATTATTCCTCTTGGCACCAGCTGCTCTATAAACCAAACTGTGAGGCAAAAGTCTTGCGAAATTTCAGTTCTTACGGCGGAAATTTGTGAAGCGGGGCATTCGTATGCTGAGGGCCCACATACTTAAAAGCAAACGTGCAATAAATCATGAATCCGTGTGAGAACATTTATGATCATTTGTGCTTGATGTGTGTTTTTGTATGAGTGTGTGTTTGTGCTGACAAACCCGATCACCCGGCTCTCCTTGCAACCCTGGGGCTCCTGGACTGCCCTTTATACTCTCTCCCTGAAATATGAAGTGAACAATCTAAATATATTCACACAACATTTCTAATGCTGAGAAACACATTTATAGATATAAAACATAAACACTGTGTAACACACATCTCTTCTCAAAAATTTTCATCTTTGAAGACTGGTGCAAAATGCAACATGTTACATAAAGAGTTGTAAATTGCTGGAATGGTCCTGAGTTTGAAGTAAGGAATAAAACACTCTGGTGGTCAGGAGGTTATGAGAAAATTATTAACAACAGTGCGGTGCGGTGCGGTGTGATGTGGTGTGGTGTGCTGTGGAGGTGTGTGGTGTGGTGTGGTGTGGTGTGGTGTGGTGTGGTGTGGTGTTGTGCGGTGTGGTGTGATGTGGTGTGGTGTGGTGTGGTGTGGTGTGGAGGTGTGTGGTGTGGTGTGGTGTGGAGGGGTGTGGTGTAGTGTGATGTGGTTTAGTGTAGTGTGGTGTGCTGTTGTGCGTTGTGGTGTGCTGTGGTGTGGTGTGGAGGTGTGTGGTGTGCTGTGGTGTGGTGTGGTGTGGTGTGGTGTGGAGGTGTGTGGTGTGGTGTGGTGTGGAGGGGTGTGGTGTAGTGTGATGTGGTTTAGTGTAGTGTGGTGTGCTGTTGTGCGTTGTGGTGTGCTGTGGTGTGGTGTGGAGGTGTGTGGTGTGCTGTGGTGTGGTGTGGTGTGGTGTGGTGGTGAAGTGGTCTTAAGTGTGGACTGATGTCATACTTGTACTCTCACTTCAATCACAGTGACACTAAACAATCATGGCAGTCTGTGAACACACATGTATAGCACTTTCCTCCTGTTTTTTTCTGCTTGTGTGAGCTCACACACAAACATGGCCCATTCACACAGCCGGTTCAAGGTGGGAATATCCTTTCGTCACTGCTCCTTTCTGTTCTGTATAAAAAGAACTGAGGAGGATTTGGGGATCGAGAGGGGATCTGTGTGAAAAGGGACACCCCCCTCATCGTGGAATGGGAATCTGATGTGTGATGTGTGTGACGCTCCCTCAGGAGGTTTGAACTACAGCAAACTGTTAGCAGCTAACACACTGGCTTGTCTGTGGGTTCGGCCCAAGCGGGCTGGTCTTTGGCTGTAGATCAGCCTACTGGGGTTCAGGGTTAATCAATCGACCTGGCGCTGGGGTTAGCGTTGTGCCTGATTGGTGTAAGCTGATAACGTATCAGAATAATTCATATAAACCTAACATTATAGATTATTAAATCAACACCTTCTGACCAATCAGAGTTCAGAACTGAACAGCGCTGTGCTGTAACCAAATGCAGAGGACCGACTAACTCTGGCGAGTTAAATAACATTTGCATTCACATGATTTCTCTGGATACTGTGGTGGCATTCAACTGTACTGATAATTAGCATTTACACAAATACACTCAGTTACTGCATCAAAGGAAAAATGTCTATCTGTCAATACAAACAAACAAATAAACAAACATCACACAAGCAGTGAACTCACAGTATCTCCTTTGGTTCCTTTCTGTCCTGTTAATCCGGTCGGCCCCTGAGGTCCCACAGCACCTTGACGTCCCTACAGAAACACACACACACAAACTCAATCAAGCATTAAAAAAAAAAAAAAAAAAAAACCTTAACCCCCGGTGCAGTGTTCACGTGAGTTCAGCTAGAGATGAAAGCTGTAAATATCTTTATTTCTGATGTAAAGTTGAACAATTTAACATGGGCCTCTATGGAGAGTCCTAGTGGTCATTCGAAGAACTGCATGTATTGGACTGTTTCCACATTGGGGTGGTTTATCAAAACTGGAGGTTTATATATACAGTATATGTTTGTTTATATAAATAGCAAACCTTAAAGTCACCTAAATCTCTGACCTATCTACTGTATGTCCTAAGGACTGAGAGGATAGACTGTTTATTAGCACTGAAACACACACACACACACACACACACACACACACACACACATTGTTGTGTCAAATGAATTTGAAAATGCCACACTTACCGGTTCACCTTTTTCTCCTCTAACTGCCACCCCGCTGCCCCCTCCGGGACTACCCTGTCCATCAGCACACACACACACACACACACACACACACACACACACACACACACACACACACACACACACACACACACACACACACACACACGGATCAGTCTCAGCTCAAACACGTCTCTACAATACTGTTCTAATCACTAGTCATTATTACTCACTGGTTCCCCACGACTTCCTTTCTCACCCTACAGAGAGACACAGAGAGAGACAAAGACAGTTATATTAAACATATAAATTATTCACCATAAGACAGACAAGAAGTTAATAATTCTGAAAAAATTGTTTAAAACTACATTATTAATATCAAGCTTAAAAAATAATGACTAAATATTGCTGCATACACAACTACTCTATACTATTTCTCATCCACGGTACACAATGTCTGGTGAGATTAGACACTAAATAAACAACTGCAATCTCAACTAAGAGAGACTAGTTCTAGATAATAAATAAACTGTGCAAGCTATCCACATGTTGACCATGCCAAAGCACACACACACACACACACACACACACACACACACACACACATATATATATATATATTCTTCATTATGTTGACCTTTATCGAGATCCCAGCTGGTCCGGCAGGTCCAGGACGTCCATCGTTACCCGGGAGTCCCGGGAGCCCTCCCTCGCCCTTTGCCCCATCTATACCTGGTCTCCCTGGTGTACCCTGAAAACAGTAAAAAGTGGTTCTTTTGTGTGTGTTTAAATGTTTCTATAAATTTCTATAAATAAAATATGAATAGTGTATAGTGTACATAATGAATTAAAATGAATAATTCTCATGTCGCCGATCCTCAGTGTAACTCTGAGCTCCTTACGTGTAGCCCGGGCAGACCCGGCTCTCCTTTGCGTCCTGGAGTGACTCCGACGGCAGATCCAGGCTCCCCCTGTAACAGAGATCGTTTCTCTTTAGCACAGTGACAGAAGCATGGCTGCACACCATCGTCTGCGCTGCCAGGATCCCATTACAAGCCGAGTGTGACTCTCACTACATCAGGGTGATGTTTAAACCCCAGACAGAGCATGCACTGTATCTGTGTCTCTAACTCTAACTAGTCCCAGAACCCTGAGCACTGCACATCATCTCACGTCACTGTGTGAGAGAGGAACACCTGGAGAGGTGAAGCTCTTACCCGATCACCTTTCTGTCCCTTTGGTCCAGATAAACCAGCACTACCAGGTTCTCCCTAAAGAAACAGGTGAAGTATTAAACACTGAAACATATTAACATCTGTGTGTGTGTGTGTGTGTGTGTGTGTGTGTGCGTGCGTGCGTGCGTGCGTGCGTGCGTGTGTGTGTATGTTCACTCACAGGGTCTCCTCTGACTCCAGGTAACCCCTGCGCACCCTACAATAAAATAAAACATATAATATAATAAAATTTTGTTTACAAACAGGGATCAACAATGTTTTTTTTTTTTTTTTAGAAAAAAAACCACAAAATATTAAAGGGTCAAATGAACAAGTAAACATGTAAACAGACATAAATAAATGAATATAGTGAAAACTAAGCAGACATACAGACAGACAGACAGGCAGATCAACAGAGTAAAAGACAGACATAGACAGACATGTGGAAAGAGAAGCAGACGGGCAGTCGAAAGAAAAAGAGACAGACAGACATGCTGAAAGAGAGACATCCAGGAAACAGACAAAAGGACACTGATAGATACCAATAAATAAACATACACATGGACACAAGAAGAGAGAGTAAGAAAGACAGACAAGCAGGTATAAATGTAGACAGATATACTGACAAAAAGAGAGCCAGTCAACCAGACAGACATGTAGGGAGACAATAAGACAGATAGACAGACACACAAAGCAAAAAAACAGAGAACTGCAGAAAGAAAGACGGACAGATAGGGAGGCAAGACAAAAAGAGAGACAGACGAATAGACAAACAAAGGTACAATACTTCAATCAGCCATAACATTAAAAGCACAGACAGGTGAAGTGAGTAACACTGATTATGTCCTTATATAGACTCGTGTCAAGGGGACGGGTGTAGTAGGCTGGACATGAAGAGTCGGTTTTTGGACTCTTGGAAAAATGGGCAAGCGTAAGGATTGGAGAGACTTTAACCAGAGCCACAGTGCGATGGCTAAAATCTGGGTTCGAGCATCGGCTTGTCTTCTGGGACGTCCCTGGTATGCAGTGGTCAGTATCTACCAAAAGTCCAAGAAAGGACAAGCAGTGGACAGGGGACAGAGTCATTGTGGTGAGCCTGTTTACGCCAATCCCACAGAAGAGCTACTGTAGCACAAATGGTTCCTGGCTAAGATACAAAGGTGTCAGAGCCCACAATGCATTGCAGCTTGCTGTGTATGCGGTCCTGCATAGTCACAGGTCCGAGTGTCCGTGCTGATCCCGGTCCACTGATGAAAACTCCTACAATGGGCGCATGAACATCAGAACTGCACCCTGGAGGAATGGAAGAAGGTGGCCTTGAGTGATGCATCACATTTTCCTTTACGTTATGTGGATAGCTCGGTGTGTGTGCGCGCCTCAATTATCTGGGCACCAGGATGCACTATGGGAAGAAGACATGCTTGTCCTGGTATTCATCTGGATGTTATTTTGCCCCTGTAACATCTACCACAAATTGCAGATGGAATTGACCTCATTCAGCAGTATTAATGCACCCTGCCACACTGCACAATCATTTAGGAGTGTCTGCGGACCATGACGAAGAGTTCAAGACCATGACTCAGTCTGCTATTTCCCCAGATCTCAGTCTGAACCAGCTGTGGAATGTGCAGGATGGCCACCCCACCTTGGTGCCAAAACCATCAGCACACCTACAGAGGTCTCCAGAGACTTGCTGTTTCAATGCTGATGTGGTGGCACAAAAGGGGCCGACACAGTATTAGGTCAGAGCTTTTATTGTAATGGGTGATGTTTGCAGACAGACGAATAGAACAGAACGACATGCAGAAAGACAGCTGCAGACAGACTTTTATTTTTTTCTGTAAACTGAACTGTGTGTGAATGAGCCACTGCACACTTCTAGCTCTGATCAGCGCCTCTCCAGGGTACTCACAGGAGGTCCTGCTACCCCCGGGGTTCCTGAGCGACCAGGAATGCCTGGATTCCCCTGCAGCCCTGGAACCCCCTGTCACAAACAAACAAACAAACAAACAAACAAACAAACGAGAAATTAACATGCAATTGTTTTAATAGACAGATATTTAAATCAGTTGGTTTAGTAAAAGGTAGTTTTATAACTATAGCTCATTCATATACTGTACAGTATATACTGTATATAATATTAGATTCCCCTCTAATGTATAACTTATATAACATTATTATTATTATTATTATTATTATTGCACTCACAATATTCTCATTCTCAATATTCATCATTCTCAGTGAATGCAAAGACATCTACTCTGCATCTGCAGTGTTTTGGTTTCTCCTCTTTTCTGCATTTCAGTCTACTGTATTCAATTTATTTTATTATATTTTCATGTAAACAGTTAAAGTTTCAGTATGTTGTTGTGTTTATTTATGTTTTTATTTCCAGTCACTCAGTGTTTTTGAGGAACTAGCTGAGAGGGGAGAAATGAGAAATGCGTCTTTTATTGCTGAACTCTTACAGTTACAATAAGGACTAAAACTAAATAAACAAATAAATAGAACACAAAAAAACACAAAATCCATCATCATAGTTTATTTATAACAATATTTAAAAAATGAGCGATGTTAATGAGTAATCACATTAAGACGTACGTAGTTCTTCATAGCTCATATATCTAACTTGTATTTAACGTGTACACCACAGGAGGGCGCACTTGCAGTTACTGTAATCATAGGATCCGCTATTGGACACTATCAGAGAGACAAAAGCTTCATGATTATTATTTTTTATTCTGTGCTTCATTAAATTGTCTAACATAACTAACTACCATGTTGCGACTGTGCCACTAGAACTATTTGTTAAATAAATGAAAAAAATGAAAGTACAGATTCTTACACTTTCTCCTTTTTCTCCTCTTAATGTCGGTCCTGGAGGACCAGTGGGTCCCTCGGGTCCCCTGGGGCCCTCACGCCCAGGTGTGCCATCACGACCCTGACATGCACAAACGTTTATCATTCACGTGGGCAGGAAATCATAAAACAACAACACTAAAGCATCGAAAATAAATAAATAAATAAATAAATAAATAATAATAATAATAATAATGATCTGAGATTGACTCACAGGTTCTCCTTTCCTCCCGGGCACGCCGTCACTTCCTCTCTCACCCTGAACACAAAGTCAATAACATCATTCATAGAATAGGTTGAATATGTCTTTTAACAATTGTAACAAAGTTGATGATAAATATTTATCTTTACATGAAAAAAATGAAAAGATCTGTTTCTTAAAGTTAATAAAATGCCGTAGATGTTTACTGACACTGAATATAATTTCATATAATTGTTATTCATACTGTATACTGTAACTCACTCAGCACTTTAAATGGAGCACATGTACACCTTCACATTCATGCAATCATCTAATCAGCCAATCATCTGTCTGCAGTTGTGTGGATACAGGTCAGGTGTGTTTACGTCAACCGTTAGAATGATGGTTCATTAAAAAAAAAAAAAAAAAAAACATTCCCTGGTGGAGAGGGAATCTGGAGGGAATCTCCTTCTGCAGACGGCATGGTCTGGCTGGTGAGAGCGCTCAGCAGGAAACTGGACCCAATGTTTCAAAAGAAATTTCCCTCTGCATATGAAGCATTATTGGCATACGAGCTGAACCAAAGCGAATGTCGGCTAAGTTGCGTGTACGCCTGGGATCAGGTGAAAAGTCACTCTGAGCACACCACACCTCCAACCTTGATGTGTATGAGCTAAACCGGCAGAGACCACGCCGAGTTTCACCTCTGTCAGCCGAGAACAGGACGCTGAGGCGAACCTCGCCATTGTGGCTACAGGTTTAATAAAACCATCCACCCGAAGTCTGGGTTGATGAATCTTGATTTCTGCCAAGACACAAAGTCAAAATTTGGTGCCAACACGATGAAACCTGCACCAACGATCCTTGTGTCAACAGTCCAGGCTGGTGGAGGTGGTGTGATGGTGTGATGGTGAACGTCTTCCTGGCACACTTTGTGTTCGTTATTGCACAGCACAAAACAAGTGCCCTGGATCTGAATCCAGTAGAACCTTCTGCATTTCGTAGCTTGAATGTGCATCTCATAAATTTGCAGGAATTGCGAAAAAAAAAAAAAAATGTGCAGCTGATTCTTAAAGGAATGTTTCCAACATCTTGTGTATCAACTGATGCTGTCCTGAAAGCAAAGGCAGGCCCTCGGACATACAGTAGTGTTCCTAATAAAGTGTCACGTGAGTGTATAACTGATAAATAAACAGCAGTAAAGTTCCAGTCATGTTATTACACCGTACCTTCTGCCCTAGTTCTCCTTTCTGACCCTTTAAAAAAGAAGAAATGAACAATTATCACTACAAGATAGAAACAACACAGGGATGATGTCTCTCTCTCTCTCTCTCTCTCTCTCTCTCTCTCTCTCTGTATAATGACTTACCTGTGGGCACTGAACTGTACAACCTTCTGTTGTTCCAGGGTCCTATTACAAAACACAAAGAATAAAAAACACCTAAATTAAATGTCTAAATCAAACGAATCCGCACTGTCTCTGGTCTTATGATGCGTCTGCTTTTGAATGCATCATCTTGACGCAGTGCATTATGGGATTTCAGGTATCCATTCTTTAGGGGATGTTTATAAAATCGAGAAACGTTTCTGAGCAGTGAATAGTTTAGACACTATTCATGAGAAAGAGAGAGAGAGACAGAGAGAGAGCTCTCGAATGCGTAAGGGATCTAACGTACACCGGTTCCTCTCGCGAACCCACAAAGCAGGTCTGCGAGTTCAGGGTGGAGTCTGTAGAGATCGTCTGCATCCCGAGCCTGCAGGAGATTCTGAGGGCTGCGGTTTGTGACCGCCAACAGCAGCTCCTCCGAGTTCACCCGCCCGACTCCGACAGCCAGCACCGCCACACCTGAGACACAAGAGCGAACCTGACCACTGAACAGGCGAGTAATGAACAAACTGGATCAAAGTAGGCATTTAAAATCAATGTATCAAAAGGGAAACATTAACACAATAAAAAAAGCTACAGTTAGTCCAAAATGCAGCCGCCAGGGTTCTCACTAGATCCAGAAAATCTGATCATATAACCCCAATATTATCGTCCCTGCACTGGCTGCCTGTTCAGTTTAGAATGAATTACAAGCTAGCATTACTTACAGTGGACCTGTACAGTGGCCACCACTTTATGCTCTTTCTTTCTTAATGAATTTAAGGATAATTCTTTAGCCTCTTTTATTACATGTCAAATCTCCTTAGTTGTTGTCTTTGCTTGATGCAGCTCGATCGTTTAACCCGTCTGAAATGGCGACTTTGTGACTCACCAGAATCTCTGAGGTCAACCGCAGCTCGCCGAATATCATCTTCAGATTTCCTATCAGCGATGATGACGACCACGCCCGGTATGCCAGACCTTCGACCTGCTCTCTGGCTCAAAAAATACTGTCGCGTGAACGTCAAGGCCTGAGCTAAACACACACAAAGATCAAAAAGTGATATTTATTTTACAAAGTTCAGGCAAGGCAATCAGGGCCAAACACACATCGTAAAAATGCAAATGCGAGTGTAATGGATTTTTGGATTTGTTTTTAATTTGTTTTCTCGCATATGCGCACACACACACACACACACACACACACACACACACACACAATACCTATATTACTACACATAACACACCTATATTATTTCCTGGTCTCTCAGTAAATGGGATGGTCTGAATCTCCCTCAGAAGGGTTTCACTGTTGCTATGCCGACTGAGGAGGAACTGCACTTTGGGTTCTGCGCCGTAGACCAACACCGCCATCTATAGGTGTAAAGCAGCGAACACAGCAGCATACTGTAGTTACCGCCCATCTTACCACTCGGGTGTCAAATCTTTAAAAAACGCACTATGGTGAATGTATAAGTTTAAAATGCAGTTGAATATTAATGACCCGGGTGCGCCACCTAGGGGTGAAGAATAGCACAAAATTATGTGAGTGCATCATATAAACCTCAGGAGGTGATAAGTATGAGAAGGCAAAATAGAATTTTTTAATAAGTTACACATTTGTTCATGTCTTTGTTTCATCACACTGAATCTGAATCTAATCCTGACTTGCAGGAGGGTTGTGTCAGGAAGGGCATCCGTCATGAAAACTGTGCGCGGGTCGCATGGTCCGCTGTGGTGACCCCACGACAGGAGCAGCCGAAAGACAACCTGCTCACTACATAGGCAACATACAGGATCATAATACCCTAGTTACACCTTGTTAGACTCACCTGTGAGTCCCGAGGTCCGATGGAGGTGAAGGATCCAGCGACGCTCGTAAGCAGGGACAAAACAGGCTCCTCTAGCGCCGTGCGATCCCGAGTGGCGGGGACCAGGAACACCACATCCAAACGCCCGTTCACACACACTGAGGGAGACAGAAAATAACACGCGGCTCACTTATTAACTCTTAACACGTTACACAAGTACATCTCCGATATAAAAAGTGGACGAGTGGCATTCTGGTTAGTAGACGTGAGACACGTAGTGTAGTTAAAGTCCCAGTGCTGTTACCATCTATTATCAGCACTCAAGTAATGTGTCTCATTCAATCAGGTCTAACTGTTGTAACTATTGATAATCCAAATACATTTTACAGTCCTTAGAAGCAGTTCATTGGAAAGGTAAGAAGTAAAATGTGTAACAGGATGGATTTCTGTGTTGGAATCAGCATTAATCTGACATTAATCTAACACATACAGCAGGAGACCAGAATAAAACCGTGCCACCTGTGCGCTCTTCCACGTCAGCCTCGGGCCCGGGGTAATCATAGAAGACGGGCTGCACGGTGAAGCGGTAGCGACGCCCCAGTCTCAGACTCGTCACACGGAACGAGCTGGTCGTGTCAGGCAGAGTGAGGGACTGGACGCCGCCTGGGTCTGAAACCAAAACACACCCGTTACACACAAACGCACAAACGCTATTTAAATTTGCCTCGCAATTCTCCATGTCGCACCTCGTTCATCCTGCCAGCGCAGTATGTATCCGGTGGCACCTCGTAGCGGATTCCACGCCAACTGTACAGAATCCTGGGTAATATCCACCACCCTGAAGTCTGTCACGGACTGCTGCGGAGCTGAGAGAGTGACACACACACACACACACACACAGTGAGTGAGATGAAAGACGTGTGTGTGTGTGTGTGTGTGTGTGTGTGTGTGTGTGTGTGTGTGTGTGTGTGTGTGTGTGTGTGTTCACTCCGTACCAGTGGACTGTGTGATGGTGACAGGTTGACCTTCTCTGCCACTCAGCATAGCGGCCAGTCGGATGGTGTAACTCAGGCCAGGGCGGAGTCCATCCAGCGTGTATGAGGTCGCGCCTCGCTCGATCAGTCGACTCGACTCAGTTTCACCTGAAACGCATGAGCACTTTAAAGAAGAATCCACACACAAATAAACAGAGACGCTCTGTTAAACACCACAATCAGGCTTTGCCATGTGTACTTTGTTTTGTCTTGGAAACCTTTCAAATGTTTGTCTAATTTAATATGAGTGAATCTGCATGCTTAAAAAAACAAAAAAACACAAATTCAATGATTAGAGTTAAATTATTTAAAAATTTCTGTTTCCCTCTGAAGATAAACCTAAGAAACAACGTATGTGACAATGTTGTCTATTTAATATTAATAAAAAAATAACATTTGATGTTTTAAATATTATTTCATTACTATTTAACAATATTAAATCTTGCATAAATCCAACAATTGCCAACATGTTAAGGGAACGAGTATGTAAAATTTATCTAGAATACGTGTTATATTTCTATTGCTATATCTTTCACCTGATTTAAAAAAAAATTTTTAAATCCCCTTAAACGGGGCCACCGAGTGGCGCAGTGGTAAATTTCTCGCCCTGTCACCCGGAGGTCGTGAGTTCGATTCCCGGGTGGTCCTGTAACCTCTCGCAGCCGGAGGTCTAGAGAGAGCTGATTGGCCGACCTCTCTCAGAGGGGAGGGATGAGAGGTACTTAGTGCTCCCACATTAATCACGGCTCTACAGCCAATCAGGGGCGTCTGTGAGCTCACGCGAGTGGAAGGAGCGGATAGCACTGTCCTCCGAGTGTGTTACTCCGCCCCCAACGGTGCGTGAGCGAGCAGTACGAAAAGATGCGGTCGGCTGGCGCCACGTGATTCGGAGGAAACACGTGATAGTCTTCGGCCCTCCCGGCTGAGTGGTAGTAGCAGCCTTAATGTGGAGCCCCCTAGTGACGGGGAGAAATTGGACACGACTAAATCGGGGAAAAAATCCCCAAAAAACTCTTTCACTCTTTTCACTTTCAGATCAAATTCTAAAATAAAAATAAAAGTTCAAAAACAGAAATCATGCCATAATGGACCTGATGTACTGTATATAATAATGACTTGATTTAACAACGGCCAAAACACAGTATTGGTTCAGATTTTTTTTTTTGTTATACATACAATACATAAAATGTGTGGCCAAAGAAGCTACTTCTGAAGTTTATGTTATATGGAAGTAACCGATCTTGCTTCCCTAAAAATTTCAAGTTGCAAACTTCAGCCGTTTTGGGGAGATTATTTTATACTGTGTGTGCCCCCAAAAATGGCCATTTTCAGCTTTATACTGTCTCGCTTCAAACAATAATCATTTGAAATGCAAATTATTCATGTTTCTTTGAGTGTTGATACCAAAATTGGTGTAAGCTTCTAGAAGTATATGACCTGAAAAATTGGTGCTGAAATTGTAAAATTTCATGTAAAATTAAGGATTTTGTCCTCGAAGATCTGTAGTGTCCGTAACCATGTCAAATTCATGTTGCAATATCTTAACAATTTTGCATTTTAGAATAATACACTTTCAGGTTTATGACTTTTCATGTGAAATCTAAATTGGCCGAGTTTCATCTGAATGATCATTAAGATCATTGAACAATTAGAATTTTAAAAAGTTATTGACATTAAACATAACAGAGCCTGAAATTGTATTCAGCAGCCTCATTTTCATGCTTTTGATGAGGACAATTCAGACCGTTGAAGTCACTTCAGATGAGATGGTGTTGAATCAGGCAAAGAGCTACACTTTCCGACAGTGTAGTCTAACAATAAAAATGTAGAACAATATGATCATATTATTTAATTGTAATAGTTAATGTTAATGTTACATCATACAGGGACGTCTTTACCTTCAGCATCATAGTGAATATTATGGTATTTGGATTAATTCTTCTTTGCTATCATCACATTTTTTTTGCCGTTTGGGTGAAGTGGTACGGAAGTACGGAAGCGCATTGCATTCACAAAAGAAAAAAAACAGGAATTATCTCATAATTGTGACTTATTATCTCATAATTATGACTTATTATCTCATAATTATGACTTAGTATCTGCCAGACAAGACAAAAGGACTTATTATCTCATAATTATGACTTAGTATCTCATAATTATGACTTAGTATCTCATAATTATGACTTAGTATCTCATAATTATGAGATACTTATGAGATACTTATCTCATAATTATGACTTAGTATCTCATAATTATGACTTAGTAAGTCATAATTATGAGATAAGGGGGAGCAGTCTCTTGCAGGGGGACATTTTAGTGATGGTCTCAATATGATTTCCTGAGAACTGTCAGGTGACGGGGGAGGTGCGGTGTGTGATAGGCGCAAGTTTACTGCCATCAAGACCATGAACTATGAGTGGTTGAGGCAAGAGAGTGAGTGGGATTTTAAATTTAGAGGCAGAGATAATGGAGATCAGGTTTTGGTCAGCCCCGGAATCTACTAAGGCGTGAGTGATGTAGATAAGTATCTCATAATTATGAGATACTAAGTCATAATTATGACTTAGTATCTCATAATTATGACTTAGTAAGTCATAATTATGAGATAAGGGGGAGCAGTCTCCTGCAGGGGGACATTTTAGTGCATGACATCGAAAACAAAAGTTACTGCATCCTTTTGTTTGAAAGTGCCTCATTGCACACTCATGGAGATGTAGCATGGAGATGTAGCATCCTATGGTTTAGCCTGATGATTGTACATGTAACGATGTGGGTCACGCGAGGGACACAGCTGCGCAGGCTGCTACTCCGCAGAGTTTTGAACAGGCGTGCGCACTCAGCTTAAGTTTATTAGTGCTTTATTTTCCAGAGCCCCGTCCGTTCTCACGTAGCCGGCGGAGCTCCGTTATATTGTGTTTTCAGTTTATTTGGTTTCATTTAAATTCCTAATTAATAATCCCACGCCATCTCCAAACTGGAAGGTCTTCCTGTGCGTATCATAAGCACTCTCACATACTCCTATTTTGTTTCCCCCCTTTAAAGCTCTCTCCATACCGCGCCACGGAACAGTATTAGTTAAATCTACTATTACCATCAAAATTACTCAATGACATTAATATCTCCCAGTGTCTCAATCCAAGAAAGAAATAAACGCGAATTAATTCGGCACTATTGTCCCCGTCTTGTGCCGATCACCTAACCCTACCTTTTATCATAATTATGAGACCAGGATCATATAATTATGACATATTAAGTCATAATTATAAGTAATTACGTAATTATTACGAGTAAATACATCATAATTATGAGATAATTCCTGTGATTTTTTTAGACAATAGAGCAAATATTGGGAGATATTAATGTCATTGAGTAATTTGGATGGTAATAGTAGATTTAACTATTGTACAATCATCAGGCTAAAGGATGGCTGCTACATCTCCATGAGTGTACAATGAGGCACTTTCAAGCAAAGGGATGCAGTAAAATGTCCCCCTGCCACAGACGATCTCATAATTATGAGATAAGGATCTCATAATTATGAGATACTAAGTCATAATTATGAGATACTAAGTCATAATTATGAGATTGGGATCTCATAGTTATGAGATAATTATGAGATACTGTCATAATTATGAGATCAGTATGTCATAATTATGAGATATTAAGTCATAATTATGAGATAATTCCTGTTATTTTTTTTCTTTTGTGAATGTAATGCGCTTCCGTAAAGTGGTACTCAGGACCTTGGAGATCAAAAACTAACTAAAACTAAAAATTGTACATTTTAAATTACTTTAACCTTTTATATGTTTATGTGGTAAAATGTTGTCATTCCTCTTGTACCTTGTGAGGAACTCCAGTAGATTCTGTATCCTTCGGCTTCTCTCACTGTTCTCCAGACGATACGCAGTGATCCTGGAGCTAACTGTTCAACACGCACTCCCTGTGGTCGTTCCTCAGGCACGGGTCCTGAAACAAAAATACAAACACACACACACACACACATGATCACGCTCATATCTAGAAAAAAAACTGCATTTTGTTAGCACTTATGCGTGATGTCCACACACTGACCTGTGGTAACCTTGACAGAGACCGGAGGTCCTTCTCGGTTCTGGACCAGAGCAACGACCTGAACGTCATACTGAGCTCCTCCATCCAGTTGCCTCAGATCGAGTGATGTTGTATTGCCGCCAACCAGCTGAGTCGACTCCTGTCCACCTGCATCACGACCCCGCCCCCCCACCCCGGACATGCATCAAATCAACAACATGTTTATCACTAGAGCAGTGAATCGTAGTTAGATGGGTGATTTGATTACATTTCTGACAGCTGTGGTTTTCAACTCTGTAGCAGTAATGTTCATTGTCTGATTTGTCTTACGCAGATTTTTTACATTTTTTTATTTTGTTTGTCTGTTTGTTTGTGCACGCAACACGTAAGAACTACTGAACAAATTTTAATGGGATTTTCACAGGTTTATTTGGCCGAGCTGGAAGTCACATAAAGATTTAGTTTCATCACAATTGGGCCACGAGAAGAGAAGTTATGCTACTTCTGAAATTTAAATCTCAAAACTCAAGTAATGGCGCAGTACATTTTTTAATATGAGCTTAGGGCTGCAACTAACGATTATTTTGATAATCGATTAGTTGGGTGATTATTTTTTTCCCCGATTGATCGATTAATCGGATAAAAACTAAATGCTTCTTTAATTTTATGTTTTGCTTATAACTATATAAAGCTATAAATCAGGGTATTAGTTATATATAAAACTAAACTTTAAAAATGGCAAAAGCCACATATAGTTTAATGATCTTTAATTTTGACATTTTAAACCTTAAATTAAAGACAAAGTTTGTTTGTTTTCTTCTAAATATCCAAAATATAAATACATAAATAAAAAAGCTAAACAATTGTTGTACTCTTATTATATTGGATGGCACCTGTTATAATGGTTGCTTGTTGTGGAGTGCATGGGGGATTTCTTTTTTGAATGAACTCACTTATGCTGACTTGTCTCTTTCTAAAAATAAATAAATAAATAAATAAATAAACAACAGCATTTGAGTATATAAACAGCATTTTAACAATAATTGCAGATATTGCCAGCTGATAGAGAAGGAACAGCCAATCAGAAGTAGTGTGTGGAAGTCTTTGATTGGCTGGTTTTGTGGCAGTTTTGTAACACTGGACAAAATTGAGCAAGCGTACAGGTAGAGTCGAGTTCGCACAGAAAATAAATGTTGCTTGAGCATGAAGGCAGAGTCGCGCGTGCACGGAAAACATGTTGAGCGAACAGGGGAGCGCGCACAGAATCGAGAAGTCGCGCGTGCGCGAAGAACATGTTAAGCGAGCAGGGGAGACATTGCACGCGCAGAATCGAGCTGTTGAGCGGGCAGACACTGCACGCGCATAGAGTGCTTTGTCTGCTCTCAAAAGTCAAACCACGCGCTCAGAATTGTGGCAGGAATATAACGCCATAGGCGCGCGCTTTTTCCTGCAGACGCTTCTGTAACCTCCATTGCACGAGCGGCTGTGTATCTGTGTGTATTTGTACATCTTGTGCTCGCGCTCCTCAATAACGTGAGCAGTCCAACTAATCGATAACGGCATTCGTTGACAAGAAATTTCATTATCGATAATTATCGATTTTATCAATTAGTTGTTGCAGCCCTATATGAGCTTACTAGCCCATAAGTCCATTAACGTATGAGCCAATTAAATTCTACTTAATGAACGCAAATCTCACACCTTCATTCCGCACAGTACACATAAAATTTTTAGTTAATTCCAAAAGACGGCGCTGTTCATTTTTTAAAACGTGCATATTTAATTAACTTTCAAAACTGTAGAAAAACTTTCAAAAACTTCTTCATTAAAGATATTTTGTGAGTGGATCATCTTCATTGATTTATTATTACACAAACACTTTGCTTCAGCAGAAATCTGTTTTATACAGTGGAACCTTGGATTACGAACGTAATTCGGGAAGAGGGCTCATATATCAAAACACTTGTAAACCAAATCATATTTACCTATAAGAAATAATGGAAACTCAAAATATTCGTTCTACAGACAAAAAAAAAACATAACAATAATTAATATAAAATCTAATGTTAAAATAAAATAAATTAACCTGCACTTTACCTTTAGTAACAATAAAGACCCAGCAGGGGAGACAATTACCCACAATTCCGCAGCGCAAGAGAGAGAAAAACCATTGGCTCAGTTATGATCAGGATACTCTGTACTCGTAAACCAAGACTTGTTCATTTTCCAAGTCAAACTTTATTACAAATCTTTGCTCATATTGCCGAACACTCGCAAACCACGTTACTCGTAATCCGAGGTTCCACTGTATTTCATTTATATATTTTTTAAAAAGCTCATGCCGCCTCACCATCAGATCTCCTCCATATCACCCTGTACGCTGTTGCACCCTGAATTCCAATCCAGCTGATCCTCACCACCTCCCCTCGAGACTCGTGGTGTAAATTAGTCACCGGTCCAACCACAACCTCCTCTTTAACTAAGGAAGCAAGAAGCAGAGTGTGTGTTCAAACAGATTTTACTACAAAAAGCAAAATATGTGTTTTTAAACATTTAGACAAGTATGTGATTTTTTCCTTCAAATGTATGCAAATGTGTAAACAATTACAAAGCGGGAGTCTGATTGCGCAGAATAACAGAACACAGCGATAAGCGATAAGTTTCACTAGAGCTTGGACACCATCAAGGTAGATAGTTTTCTCAGTACTCTGGAGTCATGATCACGTCTGGCCTCCCAGGAACTTCTTTAATGGCCCAAACATGTGGACACAGCACTGTATCTCCTACTGTAATGTTTCATTACTGATGAGTATGAGTGTGTGTTTGTACCTGTGCTTGTGTTCAGGATGGCACCTTGTCCCTCACGAGAGCCAACCAGAGCAGAGACAGATATTCTGTAGGAGGAGCCTTGCTGTAACTCACTGATCGTGTAGGACGTGAGACCGGCAGATACGACCTGAGAGTCTTCCGTTCCTGAGAATAAAAGAGACAGAAAACTCAGGATGAATCGAGGTCTAAATAAAATAACGGGTTATGAAATTTCACACAATGACCTCATTTCCTGCCCACCATCATCACGCCGCCAGGTGATTTTGTATCCCGTTGCTCTGGTTACGGGATCCCAAGAGATACGGATCCTTGTGGCACCAGTGTCATTAATTCGCAGCCCTGAGACCGTCCCAATGTAGCCGTTTGTCCTGGTGGAGAGAGTCACCACTTCCCCGACCTGACTGCCAATCATAGAGGCCACACCCACGATGACAGATTCATCAGGCTGCAGTCGCTCTATAATGTAGGAAGTAACACCTGGACCGAGCTCCTGGAACTGCTCTGGATCTGAATGAGAGAGAGAGGAATCATTTCAGGGACACTTTATACTTGTCCCTGCGGTATATATACAGTACAGTGAATTTCCTATACTTACTGTCGCCTTGTCTCCAGGTGACCCTGTATCCCGTAGCCCCATTAACCACACTCCATGTGATCCTGATCCGTCGACTGTTGACGTTCACTACACGCAGGTTCGTCACCTTGCTCGGAAGTGGTGCGAATTCTGTTAATGGAAGCACATCAGCAGGAATGCACTTATTCATCCGCTGGTCCATCACTATATTTCTCAATGCACCTTGTGTATAGCATGTGTATATATGCAGTACATTGCTTTATGAAGTAACTTGTCTTTCAACACTCTAACTTTCAACTCGACAACCTGAAGACATCAGCTGCCAGGACTCAGGATCATTTGTGATCCTTTAAGCTGAACCAACGAGTAAGAACTTGTTCTGGTGGTCTCCGAAAATATTCAGACTCGTCCTGTGTGGCAGAGAGCTCATATCAAACCGCACACACACACACACACACACACACACACACACACACACACTCACACACACACACACACACACACACACACACACACACACACACACACACACACACACACACACACACACACACACAGCTATGCCAGGACTTGTGTTATAGAGGAACACCAACGTTGAGTCAGTGTGGCGATACATGAACTGCCACAGAAAAGAAATTCTTCATCCTAGAGGTAAAAACCTTCAGTTGATGGAATTGTGTCAAGACAATCAGGAGTTGATGTGCCAGCTATCTGACTCCCCATGACTGTGTGTGTGTGTGTGTGTGTGTGTGTGTGTGTGTGTGTGTGTGTGTGTGTGTGTGTGTGTGTGTCATACTCAAGAAATCTCGAAGAAATTATGGGAGTGAAGTAAAAAGATAGACCTTGGATTGGATAGTAGGTCAGAGGACACACACGCACACACACACACACACACACACACACACACACGCACACACACACTCACACGCACACACAAACACGGACACACAAACACGCACACACACGCACACACAAACACGGACACACACGCACACACAAACACGGACACACAAACACGGACACACACACACACAAACACACAAACACACACACACACACAAACACACAAACACGCACACACACACAAACACGCACACACACGCACTTACTCACATTATTCCTAGGGGCAATTTAAAGTCGCCAATCCACTTACTGCCATGTTTGTAGGAGGTGAACTGCAAAAAATTATTTTAGAAAGTGAAAATATCTACAATATAGTTTATAAATGTTACTGAAATTGGAAGCAAAATTTTTTTGTTCTACTGGCAGATAATTTTAATGTTGATAGTTTTATGTATTTATTTCTAAAAAAGAAACAAAATGATCTGCCAATAGAACAAGACATTTATTGTGAGACATTTCAGGAACATCTGACTACAGATAAGTTTAATAACCTCATATTCGGTTTGTTGTAAACTTATTTTAAGAAATTGTAGATAATTTTGGTTAGATTTAAGAATATGTCACTTGATAAGATGTCAGTGTGGGAGGAAACCAGAGGAAACGTCAACACATGTACAGTGTGAGGAATTTCAAATTTAAACTTTCAGTGTTGAATGTGATTTCGACAATGAAAAAATAAATAAATAAATTTAAAAACAATTCCAGGAACATGTTTGATTATATATATATATATATATATATATATATATATAAACAGCTTGCCTTAAGGAAATAAAGAATAGTAAAACAAAAACTCTTTGTCATTTAGATGCTCTTTGTCTGAACTTCAAAGAACTGGCCTGAGGCATCTTTTTCAGCTTTAAACCTCAAAGAAAAGCAGAGGATGGAAATCTCAAGACCACATGTTTATTTATGCAGGGTGCTTTATCCTGTTTACCCGCTGAACTGTAGCCCAAGTAAACACACACACACACACACACACACACACACACACACACACACACACACACACACACACACACACACACACACACACACACACACACCTGGTGTGATGATGATGGTTGCTGCAGGTCCCTCGTTGTAACCCACCACGGCAGTCACAGCCACAGAGTAAGACACGCCTCCTAGAAGGTCACGGAGGTCAAATGTCGTCTTATTTCCATAAGCAGTCCGTTTTATCTCCAAGCCAGCTGGAGAGCCAGATACAACATCGCATTAACACACACACACACACACACACACACACACACACACACACACACACATGTAAGGAGTATAAAAAAAGTTTAGGCATTTTAATATTCATGACAACATTTTGTGTCTTTTCCCAAACTCCATTTTATTAATTTCTGAAAACATTTAGCTTGAAAACTTTATGAACAATAATTTCATGGTTCATGGGAAATAAAAATAAAATAAAGCACACCGTAACAAAGTGAACTTTATTAGTTACAACCCTCTGTACATTATTCTTCTGTAAAATGTCTTCTTACACTGCTTGTTGAGGACAACAATGTTGTACTTCGTTGCCCCGGCGATCCCGGTCCACGCCAGCCGCACCGTGCGTCCGATCGTCTCCTCCACTCGCAGGTTGGAAACTCTACCGACCAAAGGCAACGCTACACACAGTACACACACAATCACCTAGTCAGTGCAAAATACAACACATGCACCAGAGTTAATAGAGACATGCGACACATGCAACAGTTTATACTTGCTTCATCATCAACATCATCATCCTCATCCTCACGGTTAATATCTATTGAAGCACCCATGTAGGTTCAATGTTAATTATGAATAACTCTCTTATAACTTCTTAAAGACATTACTCAAACATTTATACATATTTATAGACAGTTTATATATTGGAGAATAATTTCTTAGAAACACACTAGTAATGATGTTTAGGTTAAATTATGTTTTAATAATTACAAAAATCTCACATTTTACATTTAATCATTTGTAAATGTATTTATAATAAAAAATATTTATCATAGGACAATTTGCAGAATAAAATTTAATAAACAATAAATAAGATAAAACTAAATAAACTCATTAAAAAGTAACTAAAAATAAAACTAATCCAAAAAAAGTTCATTTAAACTTAAACACTCCTGTTGATCTGTCAGCCAGTTAACTACTAGGTTACTAGCTGATTAACTTTCAGGGATTAATTACATTTTATTAGCTAAATATTTACAGTAGAGATGATATTGTAATACATTCTGTAGCATTATTTAAGGAATAAAACACTTCAGGATGTGCTGGTAGTGACACTGTTGTGTGATGTAATAGAGTTACTGTTATTCTCCTGAAGCTGACTACTAGACTACTTTTTCTTTAACAGCGAATCCTGTAGTGATTTGTTCCTTTTATACTACAGAGACCTGAGAGCGGTTATAATTTCTTTATTTCTTAAAAAATTAGGGCAGGCAAAACAATTACCAGTTTATAGTCGGAACACTCGTGCCTTTGATCTTTTTTTCTCTCAAGCTAACTTTTATCTATCTAGCAGGCTAAAGTTGTGGAAAATTTATTACATTTAATTTAAGCATCATTAAAACTACTGATAATCATTGACTTTAACAATGTGTTATAGAAATAAAGACATAAAAGATTATTGTTTTGCATGTAATTTTTTTAATTGTTTAAAACCCATCCATGGCATAAAGCTTTAAAACATAAAGTGTAATGAAATGGGTCCTTTTATTTCGTATGTTTGTTTGTTTGTTTGTTTGTTTGTTTTGACCTGATGTGGGCTCCTCCCGTCCATCGTACAGCGTGTACAGCGTTATGATGTAATCGGTACTCGGCTGAAGACCTTCTATCTCATATCTTGTGGTACTCTGAGGGAAGGTCTCTCTATTGACTCTGGTGCCTGCGGACAGACAACATGAAGGATGATTTAGGCGTCGCTTCACTGCAGGTGAAATGCTGTAATGCAGCCATTATAACACCAACCAGCCCCCCCCCCCCCCCCCCCTCTGTTTGATTAAAGTAAAAGATTGATGCACTTACCCATGAGGAACAGCATGTACTGTGTGCTTAACCATGCATCATGTTCTCCTGAGATCATTAGTAATAGCATCACAGTCTTTTTGCACTTTTATAGAAATCTGCAACTATACTGTCATGTACTGAATATCTCCTCTGTAATCCAGTAACACAATGATGCAATGCTAGCATGCTATTGGTTAGGGCTTTTCTGACACGTTTGTTTGATTGAGCAAATTATTCTGCCATTGCAAACCTTCTCATGCCTCTGTCACATTGTTCTCTGTCATATGTCTATTAAACAGCTATACAACGTCCACGACATGTTTAAATGGTTTAGGTTCTTTAATATAACAAATGTGCATGAGACCATGTGTTTGGCTGAACATACAGTATATAAACTCTGTCGAATAAACAGCGAGATCATCAGGCGATCTCATGGCACATACTCAATGCTTCGTGTGCTGTATCTGTGTGCGTCGTGCGCGTGGTGTCTGCGTCTCTCTCTCTCTCTGCATATCGGAGCGTCGCGGACACTTTACCAAACTTCAATTCTTCATCCTTTTAAAATGTAACACTGTGGGGAAATCTGGGATCTGGGAAGGACTGCTGTGTCTACTTGTCCTGTATGACGTCGTTGGCCGAACTCAGGAGTGTAATGACCTTCCTGCATTCCTGAGTCTTTGTTTTCTTTTCTTTTTTTTTAGAATGAGATTGGAGTAACTCAACTCTAAACACGACCATGAATGATCTCAGCTATTTCTATTTATTTCTCTGTTTGTCAGCGAGTAATGCAGGGATGTAAACTCTGCCGATGGATATACAGCGCACTGTGTGTGCATGTGTGTGTGTGTGTGTGTGTTTGTGTGTGAGACTCACCCACTCCCTCTCTCCTCCACTCCAGACGATAGCCCTGGGCTGCTGTGATGAAGTTCCAGGTCAGCAGGATGCTGGAGGATCCTGTTGTTACAGCTCTCAAAACCTGCTGCTCTGCCCGCTCTACAGTCCAAACACATTACAAACAGTTTAGTCCTTTTTACCCTCTGTGTGTATGTGTGTGAGTGTGTGTGTGTGTGTGTTTCAGACATAGGTTCGCACGCATCCTGTGACTCAGATGTTTAATGATGGTCCTGTTTCCTGAATCAGCAGACACTGAGTCAGACTCAGAATCAAACGAGACACGGATTGTGGAACGGTACACAAAAGCCGATGTTCGTTTCGACGTGGCAAACACTCGCAATGTGGCAAAGCGGAAAGCGACTTCTTCTTCGCCTTTTCATCTTAACTACACACAAATGTTCTCTTCATATGAATGAAAGTGAGACATGATTTTTATTTCTGTTAGGGAGGAACATCACCGCGTGTTCCTCTAAAACAAAAGAAGGAGAAGAACCGTGTTGATAATAAATACAATATTTAAACTCTCAAACATTTTACTGCAGGCAATCAAGCTAATGAGAAACTTATATCTCGTTCTACGATGACTCTTATGTCTGATTGTGTGTGTGTGTGTGTGTGTGTGTTTGTAGTGTGTGTGTAGTGTGTGTGTACCTATCTTAAAGCGCGCGTTTGCTGCCGGCCCTTCTGTTTCTCCGTTATACAGGGCGATGATTGTAACGATGTACTCGGTGTCGGGTCGCAGGTTCACCAGGGTGTGAGTCTGACTGTCACCGCTCACCTCCACAGTCTCTATATCACTTCCTGCAACACGCAGACGGAGAGAGGATGAGTGTGTGCGAGTGTGAGTGAGAGAGCATGAGAAGAGAAAACGAGAGACAGAAAAGAGGAAGAAAAAATAATAAAATGTTGAAATAAGAGATAAGACAAAGTTTTATTAATCCTGAAGGAGATTCTTGTGTTAGAGACAAAAAAGAGACCAAAAACATTTTATATATATATATATATGCAATAAAATGAAGTAATAAATAAAACCTGATTTGTAATATAGTAATAAAGTTCAGCCTTTATTTCTCACATATACGTCACTGCACAGTGAAATTCTTTACTATTCACATGTCCCAGTTTTTTTGTAAGTACTGTATCCTGGGGTCAGAACGCAGGATCAGCTGTTATACGGCGCCGCTGGAGCAGACAGGTGGCTCAGGGGCCCGACAGCAGCAACCTGGTGGAGCTCGAACCACTGACCTTCTGATCAGTAACTCAGAGCTTTAACAGACTGAGCTCAACACCGCCCATGATATTGCTAAATGATATTACAAATTACAATATATAATTAATCCAACCTAAACATTGAGTTACTGCAACCAAAAATGAATACAATATTTTTTTTTACAAAAAAAGAGAGAGAATGTTCCTTTCATACTTTGATCTGTTACTTTGCAAATGAAAACTGCAAATGACTCCTTAATATCTGGGGAAAATGGTATTTATAAATTTCTGGCAAGGTTTCTCCGTGAGAAAACACTTTAAAAAACCCTACAAAAGAAAAAAATAACTGCTCCACAGTGACATGAAAGACTCGTTGCTTGTTATCTCAAACGGTTGCTTGCAGATGTTGTAACCCGGGTCGCACAACCAGTTATTAGGCTTAGGGGGGCATTTACTTTTTCACATAGGGAGGAGAAGCGTTTTTCATTCAATTTTAAATTCATTAATTTAAAAACTGCATTTTGTATTTATTTTGGTTCTCTTTGTGTAATATTACAATTTGTTTGATGATCTGAATAATTTAAGTGTGACAAATATGCAAAAAAAAAAAATCAGAAGGGGGCAAATACTTTTTCACGGCACTATAAAGGCATCACAGGGTAAATGTTTAATTTTATAGAGTTATATTGTTAAAAAAATAAAATAAAATAAAAATAAACAGAAAGTTCACATTGATGACATTTAACTGTGTACAGGTATATCAATACATCTAAATAAAAACTTAATTAATAAAATCTTTTTTCAGGCATCTCTGGGTTTTTCAGAGTTTTCTAATGTTTCCTGTACAATAAATAAATGAATAAATAAATAAATAAATAAATAACCTCATACCTTCATGAAATTACCCTTTTTTATTAACATTTTGATTCTTCTGTAGTGTTTGTTTAATCAATTTAATCTTTTTAATTGGTGAATTTGGCTTGTCTGTATTAAGTTATTTATGGAACGAGCTTCTGAAGCTTATGTATAAACGTGTGCACAGACTTTCTATTCATACGTTTGTAAAGTTTGTGAAATCGTTCCTCAGTGTAAAGGAGCTACTCCTCCTCTCATTCTCTCTCTCTCTCTGAGTTCCTGCTGAAGTGACGACTCCCTGAGTTACACAGAGGAATTTGCACCTCGGTTACGCCCCCGCGGCAGCGCGTCACCCGTAACCATCACTCAGTGCGTCTGAATGCTCACCTACAAACGGGCCCCAGACCAGCCGGTACCCTCTGGCGCCAGTCACCCCCTGCCAACGCACTGCAACACTGCTGTTTGAGGTTGTAGACACAGAGAGCTGCTGCACTCCTTGTAGACGCACTACACACACACACACACACACAAACACAAACACAAACACAAATTTAGCATTAATGAAGCAGCACACAACATGACATCATAGTTTATCTTTATGTATGATGAACAATATTGAATCTTATCATCTTTCTTTCTTTTTTGTTATATTCTTTTTTGACTTCTGATTTTTTTTTTCTTTTTCTAACTGCACATATAGCATGCGGCACTGGATAAGATTTTCACGCGTGAGTGTATTGTTTTATGTACACAAGCACGTGTGTGTACTCACGTGTGCTGGCTGTGAGCGTAGTGGGCGCGACGTTGTTACGAGGGAAGAGAGTATACAGGCTGACATCGTATTCGGTGTCCGTCTCCAGACCGTCCAGCGTGACAGAAGTGGCCTCCGGCCCGAGCGTCTGCTCCCGCAGCGAGGACGCAGGATCGCCTGGAGGAGAAAAGTTCACAGATGATCAGGGCAGATCTCCTCAAAATGTGACACTCGGAGGTGCAGGATTTCCATTCCTCAATAATAACTCAAAACCCCGCCTTTAAAACCAGGTGTAACTTTGCACCATGCATGATGTTTAAACTTGTGATTTGGGGTTGCCAGGTGTTTGGTTACACTGACAGGAACAGTAGCCAGTGACCCAAGGAATTAAACCTACCCATGTGGATGGGGCATGCTCTATCTCTATATTGTATTTATTCCCATTTGTACAACCGTGGTCCGACATTTAAAAGCGCATTCTCACACTACGGGCAACTTGGAAACACCAATAAGCCTAATCTGCATGTTTGTAGACTATGGGAGGAAACTGGAGAACCCGGAGGAAACCCACCAAGCACAGGGAGAACATGAAAACTCCATGCACGCAGACCCGATGTGGGAATCAAACTCAGAACCTGGAGGTACAAGGCAACAGTGCTAATCACTAAGCCACCAAATAACATTTTTTGTTTTGTTTTTTTGTTTGTTGGTTCTCTCTTCACCCTTCTGCACCGGGAGAGCATTAGCAGGAGAGAAATGGGTGAGGGAGATAAAGGAAAGTTCATTTCAGCACCTTGGTGAGAGACCTTTTCAGGGAAACTATGTGTTTTAATAATGCTTGTAAGTTGGAGGCTTTTGTCACAGAGATCTGGCGACCGCAGTGAGCACAGACGTCATGAATACATTAAGACCTGAAAAGAAAGAAATCCGGCACATTAACCCGGACCTTTGTGATTCTAATTTTATTGAAAACCTTATTAGTATTCATCGGCTGTATTGATGCACTCTACCTTCTTTTCCTTCTCTGATGTGAGAAACATTATGTTAAAACATGTCTGTTCATTAACACCTCTCTGTTCACTACACTTTCCCTTTTTTTTTCGTCTCAGGTTGCTCAGGTTGAGTTCACTGTTTTTTCACTTCACCTTAAGTTACACTTCAAGCAGAGCATTCATTAGGTGGTCCCTGGTGCGCGCCGTGATCCCAGACGCACTCAGAGTGTATTTTGCTGATGCACTTGGTCCTATTTTGCACCATTCATGCGTACATCAAGCTCTGTCAGCCGTTAAAGAATCAACAACTTTGCATCTTTGAACATTTTTCAGTGGCAGATGATCAAAGTCGTGCAAAGACGGGCAGGCGCAGGCATGAAAAACGAGTCCTGCACTTCCAGGCTTATGAGACACCAGAATCTGGCTACAGGATTTCACCCTAAATGACACACAGATATACAGTACTGTATATATACACTCAGAACAACAGAAAGACAGACACCCCGAGAGACAGACACCTGGACCGGGTCAAACATTTCTCAACATGTATATAAAAGCCACAGACCTGGCTAAATATAGAGACACACCTACTCTGACCTGGTAACGTCTGCCAAATCAAACAGCAATCACAGGAGACACACAACAGACGGAGAATGGCCCTGAGCAGTTCCTAAGCAATTCAAACCAGAACAAAAGCTCTCTCAGTTGTGAACTGTTCCATCACTTCCTGGATTTTTTAATACAAATGTTTGCATCTAAGCTGGAGTACATATAGAGTCAGGATCAGAGTGGGAAAAAAAAAAAGTTTTGGCAAGATTTAGAAAGAGTAAATGTATTCAAGTTTGAAACGCAGCTTTAAAAAATTTTTTTAGAAGGAATAAAAAAGACATGGCATGAATAAAAAGTCCTATATAGTTTATACATTCAGCACATCCTAGTATTCTGTGCTATTCAATAATAATAATAATAATAATAATAATAATAATAATAATAATAATAATAATAATGTGTATGCTGATGTATCAGGATGGGAAATATATATGTGTTTGTTGATTGAATGACCACTGATGAAGGATAATCAGACCAAGCACTCGTGCAGGAAAAAATATAACGTTTTTGTAAGCATTTACCTATACATTAATTACTGTATGTGTATGTACTTAATAGCAGTATTAAATTACATTTTAGTGTATCTTTACAAACCAAAAACACGAAATTAAATATCATTGAATATCAGCAAATCATCAGTATAGAGCTGTAGACCAGGGCTGCAACTAATGACTATTTTGATTATCGATTGATCTATCGGTTATCAAAAGGATTAATTGATTAATTGGATTGTAAATAGCATGATTACTCAAGAGCCCTTGTTTGGCTCTCAGCTTCTACATTTAGCTCGAGTTTGTTTTGTGCATGTGGTAACTAACAATCAAAATAATAAAGATGAAAACTTCATTAAAAATATGCTTTTTACATTGAACTTTCCTGATTAATTAAAATTTAAAACCAATTAAAAGCCAAGTAGAGGCAATAAAATATAAGTATTAATTAAAGCTTAAAGATGGCGGATATTAATTATAGGAGGTAAGTGGAAATGTTAAGAGCCTGTGATGAAGAGGCGTGACCAAGAGGTGGGGGACATAGTCAAGCAAAGTGAAGCGTGACCACGCCCCCCCCAGCACAAAGTCTTTCCCTCTGATTCTAGCGGCTGAGTTAAGAGTAAAGGAGATTTTTGGTCGTGAACATGTCCTAGTGTTTGCCATCGCACTATTACTCAGTCCAGTCCAGTACACCTCACACCTACACTGCAACGCATTCACGAGCATCAAGTTCGCTCCCGCGCAGGACGATCGCAGAAAGGAAAACGTTACCCCTGAAAAGGGATGTGATGGACTGTTTTAAACATGGTTTTATACAAAACATATTTTTGTAACTAAAAGAATCACTTGGAATGAAACTAATCCTCTGTCTGACAGACAGACACTGAGCTCCTCTCAGCCAGTAATTATCTCAGGTATCCAGCATTGTTGGTGCCTCCACTGATACCCGTGTTGTAAGTCTAAAGTTTGAAGTTGTTGGTGCAGAACGAGGCTTCACCTCTCGCTTCATCTGTCTTGTGTAAACTTCTCCAGAGCCGAGAGTTTTGATATAATACAGTGCGATAGTTCCAGTAAAAACAAGATCTCACAGTTTGTGAAACCGCCTAAAACTGCTCTCTATCTGTAGTGTTTATCTTTCCAGCTAAGGAGGCGGAGAGGAGGAATAAACTCCTGAGGGCAGAAGAAAGTTTTATTATAAATATTAAACTGCAGTAAACACATATTAGGAGTATTAGCATCCGGGAGGGAAAAAAAAAAATCAGAATCACCACAAAGATGTCTGATTGAAAATCCAAATAGTGAAACAATCAAAATCATTAGAAAAAGTCTAAAATGAGACTATGTAAGAAGTATATATAAATAAATCAAATATAATTTACAAGAAATTGGTCAGGATTTAAGATAAAGATGAAATTGCAAAAAAAAGTTTGAATTGAGACAATTTAAGCTTAGCACTATCAGAAAAAGTCAACATTGCAAGGAATATAGGTATAAAAAAACGAATAAAAACTGATTTAGAAATTTGAAAATTGAAAGACATATAGTTGCAAACATAATAATCTGAATTTTTAAAAATAAAGGCACAACTGCAAGAAATAAAATCACAATTAAGCAAAGTTAACTCAAGCATAGTGTCCAGGCGTCTCCCTCATCACCATAGCAACATAAACATAAACCACAAGTGATGGAAGATCTGCATCTTTAAGTATTTGACTATAACACTAACATTAACCTCTCATTTCTGATATTTTCTTACGTTTTACTTGCTTTCGCTACAATACACACCCAACTTACCTTTTTCTTATATATATATAATATATATATACAGTATGTGTGTGTGTGTGTGTGTGTGTGTGTGTGTGTGTGTGTGTGTGTGTGTGTGTGTGTGTGTGTGTGTGTTACCTCTGGGTCCATATGTAATCCTGTAGCCCTGTATAGAGCCAGAAGGACGGTCCCATGCCAGAGCTAAGGTAAAGAACCCCGCCTGTACCAACCGCAGCGTGGCCACGCCCTGCACAGACCCTGAGAACGAGGGATTAACGTTTATTATGCCTTTCATAACTTGTAATCTCTCTTAGTAGTATTTGTTCTATTGTTAGTTCATGCATGGGCATGTGAGTAAAGGTGTGCAAGTTCTCCAGATGTGAGTTGTTCCTCTCACTAGTTCGAGCCTTGGCAGACACGGACTCGCCCACGCTGTTGGGGTACTGGGCGATAACCGACACCAAATAGTCCGTGCCCGAGAGCAGATCTCGTGCCAAGTAGGCCTGCTGATTGGCTGGCACCGTCTCCTGAGAGACAAAGAAATCAACATGTATCAGTGTCTGAAATCTGTGTAGACAGAGAGCTTGACACATTCCACATCAGCATTTATACCTCAGCTATCTTCGCCTGTGCTTGTTAAAAGCATGGACTGGTTCAAGTGCATAATAATAATAATCATCATCATCATCATCATCCACAGTGATGTTGACTACGTGTTTAAAAACCTTTTTTAAATTCATCTGAGGTGAGGGTTAAGGGCCCAACAGTTTGGCTGGGGATTGAACCTGGGACCTTCTGATCAGTAACCCAAAGCTTTATCCACCGAGCTTCCACCTGCCCATTCCCATCCTCCAGCAACACCCCGGTCCCTTCCCAGTCCCCTCTCACCTCGCGCATCTCTGCTCTCACTGGCTGCCCCAGACCAGACAGCGGCGTGTACTGGACCAGATAGCCGGTCACGGGCCCTCCTGCGGCCGTCCACCTGAACCGAATCGAACTCGTGGTCTCATCTATGAACTTCAGGTCAGCCGGGCCGCTGAAGGCAG
The DNA here is from genome assembly GCA_030347435.1 of Clarias fuscus. Classification (NCBI taxonomy): domain Eukaryota; kingdom Metazoa; phylum Chordata; class Actinopteri; order Siluriformes; family Clariidae; genus Clarias; species Clarias fuscus. The sequence continues at coordinate 4,056,359 of CM059206.1, read as the reverse complement.
CTGAGGACGAGAGCAGACACTGACGTGAGAACTGCACGCGTGTTTAAAAGCACATAGGACGACGGTTCTGTTTCTGAGTACCATCGCTCGAGTACGATCCACCGGACGCCGAGCAGACACGCGGAGACAACGTGGGCAGTAAAGAGCTGAGATCCTTAAACTTGTCAATGAAGGAAGTGAATTCACTCTGAGGAGACGACGAGATGAGCTCCAGTTCCCTCTGATCCGCACTCTTTATACCTGAGAGGGAGAGTATTAGTGACCAGGCCAATAATGCTGAGAATAAACTAAAAAAGCAATCAAGAATTACAGTGACCGTGTGGAGGTGATCTGATCAAATCTGAACTTTTAACAGATTTTTATCAGGATTCATTTTATTAAATGGAGATTTTATACTTTGTTACTATGTTTGTTTTTTTGAGTGATTTTTTATTTGTTTGATTTTAACAGAATAAAAAGGCTGCTGTTTTTGTGTATGTCATTTTAGCTACATATTCTTTCTCTTTTTGTCTAAAATAAAATAAAAAATCTTAGTTGATACTCACATCAGTGTCAGTATTGGAAAAGAAAAAAAAAAACTGTTTCATGTAATCACGAGATCGCAGTTCTCACCCACGGCAAATATCTTGACTCCTAAGTTGCGCAGTTTCTCAGCAGGATCCTGAACGTTGTCCTGAGATTTCCCATCTGTGATAAGAATAGCAAGCTTGGATAAGAGAGAGAGAGAGAGAGAGAGAGAGAGAGAGAGAGAGAGAGATGTTATTTAAATAAATATTAATTACATTAATGTATCGTTTTAATTGTCTCCATCAGTGCTTATTATTGAACATTATTCATATTATTCATAAAAAAGTTATGAATAACATTACTGATAATAATATTGTTCCTTGAGTATAAATTCTGAAAATGCTTCACGTGTGAAGAAATGCATCGTTAATATCTTAAATAATTCAAAAACAACATATGATTTTAACATTATTAGAGACTTTAGAGATGCCATAAGGAACGCGTCTTTCTTCCGAGAGCGATCCTCAGCTCACCTTGGGCACGTCCCTGGTGGTTCTGGGGTTGAAGAAGTTATCTGCGATGTACTTAAGGCCGGCTCCAGTGCGGGTGTTCCCTCCTTTATAGTTGAGGCTCTCGATGGCACTCAGCAGCTCCGTTCCTCTTAAATACGCTGTGAAGGTAAACTCCACCCTGAGGACAGAGACAGACGTTTAACAGTAAAGCTGTGTACCGCGTCCAGCACTGTGTAAAAGTCATAGGCACCGTATTACCTTTAGTACAAATTGTGTTATATGTTTATCATGCCCTTTTTATTATGCACAAAATCATTCATTCATCATTTCTAAACATAACTTAAAAATGTATCAATAAATAACATTGCAGAAGAATTTCTGCATGCGTGTAAAGAAAGCAGCATGTTATATGACAGAAAAACAAAAACCTTAATGTAGACTCCTGGGTTTGGTAAGAAAATAGAAAGGAGCGAGTGTGACAACGTTATCAGGTTAACTCATATTCTCCAGCACACTCAGTAAAACCTACCAGCTGTTTCACTTACGGTACTGCGAAAAAGGTTTTGGCCACATACAAGAAAGAAAATGCCATAAGCAAAGATGTCATCAAAACATTTCTACATAAAAAAAAAAACTTCAACAAAGAGCACACATCTGTATGTATATAATCATATTGATTATATTCAAGCAAAAAGTTTTCACACCAAATATCGTAATATTGAGTGTTTATTTTAGTACTCTTCACTTCTCTTTATAGAAGTTTCTTTTATGTAGAAATGAATCTTTGCTTATGGCATTTTTGTAATCAAGCAAAACTTTGTTACACTGACTTCTTTCTATTTTCATTTAAAATCCAGACACCTACATTAAGGTTTTTCGTTTCTATCTGAAAACTGAACTCTTATGTAATACTGTACGTATGCTGCTTTCTCTTCAAATTGTTTATTCATCAGGACAATCACACAAATCCAGACAAGATGTGCTGCTTTTGTCCATGTAAATCATGCAATTCAATCCTTAGCTTAGTCCCTCTTACTCAATAACTACTTCATGTTTCGCGCTCATGTAATCTAATTTGCACGTGCTTTTACTAGGGCTGTAACTATGAACACATGTGAGTAATCTTAAAATTTTAATCGTGTGACCCTAATGGCTTCCCATAATCGCTGTGCGGTTACCCGGCTGTATTTGATAGCGGCGCGTTTAACACGGAAACATCACCAGGTGTGCTGAACTGCAAGGCTCATTATAAAAAGCTTCTAGATGGAATTTTGGTTGAAAGTTTAACATCAAGGGGACCTATTTTTACAGGAATGCATTAAACGTAAGATGCTGAAAAAGGCTGTGAAAGTGAGTCACAGCACATTTAATCGATGACAAATGCTAACTGCGCTCATTCACTCTGCGCGTGCTAAACACAGAAGAATTTTGCTTCAGACAGTTTGCTGAAGCATGTGTTCGTCAATTGTGTCTCTGAGTAACTAAAGAAGATTAACATTTTTAATCATTTGACAGCACAAGTTTTTACACACACAAACCCTTCATTAAAACTATTAACAATAGTGTGTTTCTCTGGGCATTTGTTTTATAACCTACAGGAAAGAGGTGTGTTTTGGACACCTATTAGTAGCCTACCAATTAAAGTTGTTCATTTTATATATAAAATTGTGTCAGCAAACAAAAACAACTAGAATCTGAAACAATTCTGATATTCTGCAAGGTGACCTCATGCTAAGTGTTAGCTGAGCCGGGTGTAGTTACAGCACTGCTCACTTAAACATGTGACATCCTGTATGACTGTGTGAACTACTGTAACAGCGGATTTGTATTCAGGGTAACAGGAACGGACAGATTAAAATGAAAGTTAAAGGGAGACAGACCTCGCCGTGTCGCTGTACTGCACCGCACCGACCCGGATGCCGGAGGCTCCCACTGCGTGTGCGTAGGGTCTGATCAGCCCCGCCATGAAACTCCTCACGAGACCAAAGTTGGAACGCCCGATACTGGACGACCCGTCCACCAGGAAGACGATATCCGCCGCGCCGACATTATTACACTTGCCTGCGTGCGGAGAAAGGCGTTTAGTCAGCACCTTGCTGTAGGTGTGACGTGGCAGGAAGTCCGGCATAATCATTAATCTGACTTTATAAGAGATTAGCTGTTAATATCCAGCTATACAGAGTATTAATTACAGAGCGCAAACGTTTCTCCAAATAGTTTCCAAATCACAGGACTATGATGCAGGAAAGGACATCTACTTATGTTCTGCATAGACTTTATTCCCTAATGTAAAATACAGCCTTTTGGGCAACTATTTGAGATTTTATTTCTCTTCTATTTCACGTTTTACAGACGTTTACAATTAATCCCACGCAACAGTGTTTCATAAGATCTGACCTGTTGTGTCTATTATTGATCTATTCATCAGCAGGCGTGAGTATTACTGTCTTCCATGAGAGCGCAGTACGTTATGAGTTATGTTTGTCTCAACTTCCAGTGAATGCAGTGAGATTAGCTGAATTCCTTCCCAGGTCTAAATGACAGACACTGATATCACTGAGTATCTGTTTTACATTTTAACGCATGTCAGCTTCAGTATCAAATTCCTGTAAAGAATGCCTGACAAAATCCTTACAAAAGGTTGTGAATAAGATCGACATTAATACTGTTTAGAATGTTTTATATATCGATTTGAGATGCGTGTAAAATGGAACCATGAGCAGTCGGATAAATCTTTTCTTTTTTTTCAACACTGGTGTTGGTGCGTTATGTGGCTGAGCCTGTGTTTAGTCGTTACCTTGAGCTGTAGATCTGTTTGGGAGAGACAGCAAGACCGCAGCCACCAACGCCCGGTGCCACATCTTTACTCTGAACAAACACAGCATAATCCCATTAGGTTTTTATCCAAACACTACAATACCCAGCATGCAGTGCACCAATACATCATTATAGCACTGACAGTCCCAACTGTTCTTTTTTTTAAATTATTTATATGCTTTATTTCTACAATTCTTATATATCTTGTAGTTCTTTTGTTAGTTTTTTGTAGTTGCACTAATGGATTGGCACCCTGTGCCCAAAGTCTCCTGGGATAGGCTCCAGGCCCCCCGCGACCCTGAATACAGGATTAAGCGATACAGTACATGAGTGAGAGTGAGTGAGTGAATAGTGCTGCACTAGTAACTTTGGGCAGTTCTTGCATCACTTTGTGTATACTGATTAAATGTGGGATATACAATGTGCAATCACATCTACAACCTGTCTCTGTGTTTCTGTCTCTATTACTGATAGATAATCTGGAATTTCCTTTGGGATCTATAAAGTAAGTCAGTAAGTATCTATCCATCTCCATCTACTGATCCAAACCTCCCCACCTTTACCATGAGAAACACAATGTCATGGTGTTGTAAAGATCCTCCGAACCACATGACGCCTGCCAGCAGCATTTTTGTCTAACACACGCGCACGCGTAATACACTCGAAGTACAGCGCAGGGGTTCACAGGAGTTCACAGGTGCCCCTGACCGCCCAATCAGCTTTCTCCAGGCCTCCAGCTGCGAGAGGTTACAGCATCGTCTGGGAATCAAACTAGCAATCTCTGGATGATAGGGTGTGCACTTTACCGCCTAATATTCCACTTTAGAATATTAGATATCTTAACTTCAAGGTTTTGGGGTTGAAATCCAAACAGCGTTAACAGCATTAATTATGTTGACAGCATCCGTGACGTTAACATCCTCACATCTGGAGATATTGTTCATGCAGATACTTCAGCAGTTCAATGTAACCTGCAATAATAAACTGGTTATTGATGTAATGATTGTGTACAATGACATAAAGGCTGTCGAGTCGCAGGAGCATGCCTCATCTCGTGCCTCATCTCGTGCCTCAGAGATGAACATGCTCCTTCTCTTCATATGTCTAGAGCAAACACAAGTCCATAGAGACAGAGCGGGCTGAGCTGAACAATGTCCTGTTGTCTCCCAGTGCAGGGGAAGGTACTGTACTGCACTGTAGATATTTTCCGACACACGTCTACATCCATAAACGTGTCATCAAACCTGCAAAGACTGATTTCAGGCCGAGATAATGAGTAAGTCTGGGGTTCCTCTTCCTATGACTATAATGTCTGGAAAGTAAAACCTTTTTTTTTTTTTCTCATGTACAGAAGCTTCTAATAAGTCTGGAGTGTTTGATTTGGGTTTATGTGATTTAATGCCCTCAAGCGTTAAGGAGTCTAAACCTGTACCATAACTTTCAGGTTACAACAACTATCATCCTGAATGGTGCTGACACACCTGCTGTACATTCACACACATACACATTTGATCCCATTTTCAAGTAATGTTTGTTTTTAGCTCACTGTCTGGTCTGGTTTATTAGATTAGATTAATCCACAGAAGAGAGGAACGTAGATGATTGGCACTGATGAAAAATCCAGAGCTCGTGTGGTTTTACTGGTTTGTTCATTACACTATCCAGCTGTGAAGGGGTGTTCAAGTTAAATACAAATGCGGGGAAAGCCTGATCCTTGAAAATCGACAGATAATTTGGTCCCACATGTTTGGGCTGTTAAAGGAGTTCCTGGGAGGCCGGCGTTTCAGATCATAGCTGAGAAAACCTGTACCGTGATGGTGTCCCAGCACATGTCCCAGGATGAGTGCATTATAGAGAGAAAAAAGAGAGTTTTTACTCAGTTAAGTCTGGTTTGACTTGAACGTCTTTCATGACTAATTAAATATAAAAATATTTTAATCTAATATAATTACCATAGTGTTACCATAGTTATTTACCACCAGGTTAAAGTAACAACCAATCGATTAGTTTAGTCACCTCACAGCTTCAAGCTCAGTTTGATTCTGAGTTTTGCTAAACGCATCTCTGTCCATCAGCTCGTTGTTTGTGATTGTTGTCATGATCTGAAATCTTCTTGAAAATCTCTAAACTTACATTAAGTTATTTTTTATTATTTTGAAAAAAGAAAATCCAAAAGTGCTCAAAGTAAACTTACAACCACTAAGTACTTAAATATGTGCTTTATATACAGTATGTGAATGTGTGAGTCTAAGAACTATGATTAATGAATAGACTGTTGAAGGAACTTTGGGCATCAGCAGCGACAGTTCTTACACGTTTTAAAGTACTGAAACTGCTTAAGTGCTGTGTACAGTTGTGGCCAAAAGTTTTGAGAACGAGACAAATATTAGTTTTCACAAAGTTTGCTGCTAAACTGCTTTTAGATCTTTGTTTCAGTTGTTTCTGTGATGTACTGAAATATAATTACAAGCACTTCATACGTTTCAAAGGCTTTTATCGACAATTACATGACATTTATGCAAAGAGTCAGTATTTGCAGTGTTGGCGCTTCTTTTTCAGGACCTCTGCAATTCGACTGGGCTGCTCTCAATCAACTTCTGGGCCAAATCCTGTCTCTTGAGGATTGACCACAAGTTCTCAATGGGATTAAGATCTGGGGAGTTTCCAGGCCATGGACCCAAAATTTCAACCTTTTGGTCGCCGAGCCACTTAGTTATCACTTTTGCCTTATGGCACGGTGCTCCATCGTGCTGGAAAATAAAATGCATTGTTCTTCACCAAACTGTTGTTGGATTGTTGGAAGAAGTTGCTGTTGGAGGGTGTTTTGGTACCATTCTTTATTCATGGCTGTGTTTTTGGTCAAAATTGTGAGTGAGCCCACTCCATTGGATGAGAAGCAACCCCACTTTTTTTTGTCGGGCCTCTTTGAGGCAACATGGCTGCCGAGTGTCAAAAAAACTATGAATACTTATGAACATGGTATAATATTTTATTTTTTATTGTAACAAATTTGCAAAAAAACAAATCAAACAAACTTCTTTCAACGTTGTCATTCTGGGGTGTTGTTTGTAGAATACTGAAAAAAATAATCTGTGGGACGCCCACAAGGGGCACTATACACTCGGCAGCCATCGGCAGCAGCAACTACGGTATAATGGAGTATACGAATACGAATACTAAGGCTTCTTTCAGCTTGTCACTTTCCTTCTAACCTCCATAAAACATGGTAGGACGTTGATTTGCTCCACTAAACCGCGCCTGGCTGTAAAGGCTTGGGAGTGACTGGCATCCCATCTAGAGGCATTTCCACATCGTGCCCAGTTCTCCGGGGATATTAAAGGGTCATTCACTTTGTTGTATTTTCAGCTCTCTCGCTCTGTTGCATTTCTTTAGTACTCGTCTTGGTGCTCCATGACACGTTAGAGATTTATACTCTACTGTACTACACAAGGGCCGACGATGCACTGCCGTCTTTATCCTGACATTCCGAGCATCTCTTTATCGCACCTGCAGTTTGAACATGATTTTGCTGAGCGGTGTGGTCTCGACACATCCAGGGTCAGGAGCTCAGCAGTGTACCAACCAACACCGTGGCCCTGGCAAGACATGACATGAGAAGGTGAGCATGAGTGTGCATGTGTACACACGATCACCTGTAAGGCCATAAGGCTTGCCACTTTCCATGTTAAAGGTTCTCCATCATTCAAATTAATCATGAATATAACAGCGCAGGACTTGTGTATCATGTGAAAGATTTCTTCTTCTAGCTGCAAGCTAAAAATAAAAGGTGTGGAATGTTAGCATCTGCTGAAACTGACACTTGACAGAATATCTTTTGAAAAGACATAAAGCGAGTCACTGCAGGGTATAAAAGCAGATCAGGCTTCTGCCGACGAGCTACAACCGCGTTCTGATGAAATCTTCCAGCAGGACATGACGCTAAATCCACACGGAAATAATGAACTGACCACAGGATGGAGTTCAGGCGGAGAGAAGACTCCACAGAAGAGAGAGGATGTACTGTAGACACCCGGGGGATCGCGAGAGATGTGTCTTATCATGTCCCTGAACTTTAGCTCATTAATGATGGTTTCCTCCCTCCTCTGTGAACTTCCCCATGATTAAAAAATATCTAATGCACACATGCAGGCTGTTAATCTTTAAGAAATATTAGAAATGTAGGTGAAGATTGATTGTAACCTCTGGTCTATATATATATAGGACAAAAAGACACAGAAAGAGATCAAAGTCTATCTGTATTCTGCTTATGCATTTCTCCGTTGCTCGTTAGAGCTGTGCAATTCAACTGATCTTGTGTTGGTCAAGTCATGCTAATTTTTGTACGTAATTGAATCGATGGATCAGTTTTGATTCCGAATCGATTCACAGATTTACATCAGGGGTCTCAAACTCAGTTCCTGGAGGGCCGCAGCCCCACAGAGTTTTGTTCCAACCATAATTATAAACACTTGATCCAACTAAACAAGTCAATAAGGCTTATTTGAAAACTACATAGTATGTATGTTGGAGCAGCGTTGGAACAAAACTCTGTGGGGCTCCAGGAACTGAGTTTGAGACCCCTGATTTACATAAATAAAAAAAAAAAAAAAAGGCCACAGCTTTTGCTGAAAATAAAAATTGCTTCTTTGCTTCTTCTTTCGAGTTTATAAGCAGATGGTGCATTACTGCCACCTACTGGACTGGAGTGTGGAGCAGAAGATTGGCAAATAGTCAAGAGGGAATATAATAAAATAATGACTGAAGACCAGACATAAAGTAATGTAATGCTCACGCTCAACAATAATCGAGTTAGCAAGTAGCTAGTTAGTGCTATAGTACAGTTGACGCTTATCTTAGCGCATGTAATGTTAATAATCTAGTCTCAGATTATAATGGTATCCGTGGTTTTAACACTTTCCTGAAGGTCTCCTGACACTCACAGCGTACAAGATGTTACAATGGTTTATCTAATCGTGAAGCTTATTAGGAATATAACACCAACACTAGATATGTTCACATGGACATGCACATGGTTAGATGTTTTACTGTCTATGAAATGACGAGTCAATCAGTGCTTCTTCCTCAGGCAGAGATGAAAATTATCCACAGGTGTGCCCATGATCCTGTCATCAGTTGGTGTATAATTAATTGATAATTAATGTTAATGTGTTAATGTAATGTGATGTTACTGTTATGGCTGATAGGTGTATGTCTCTTAATGCCCTCTACTGCTGATTACAAAGATATGTTAGTCGACATCTAAAACACAGGATAAGTAGAAAAAAATAAACATTACAATTATTGAAAGTCGGCAAATGTTAAACTTTTTGTACCACACTGTTCTATCAGCACTTTCCGTTCATGTCTCCGGTCACTGCTGTGCAGGTGTGAACGTGTCACATCAGTTCACTGGTAACTGCACTGCCAACTAAAAGGAACGCCACACTCGTGATTGCAGTGATTAGTTTTTTGTGGTCTGAGGGTGGACCTGGTGCCAAAACAACTCACAGAAGAGCAGTAACAGAAACATTTGGATACCTGCAACACAATTTGGAGCGATACTCTAAGGAAGGTTTCTTTCAGAGAAAGTTTCCCAAAGAAAAACATTACTGGTGCCGAGACACGGATCCTTCACTACGAGTCTGAGAGTAAACGGCAGCGTATGGAGCGGAAACATCCTCAACTGATGTTCAAAAGTCAACAATCAGTTGGAAAATTCATCAATGGACCAGAAGTATTGGAACATAATCAGGTTCAACAATCAGCAGTGCTCTTTTCAGTGAGACGCTTATTGACGAGCTGAAGACTAAACACAGAGGACTGATCTCCGAGGATGTTGAGGATCTCGATGCATGACGATGCATGTTCGCACACTTCTGCACACACTGTCGACACTTTACTTTTTAGTGTAAAAGCATCTTCTTGGGGTGTAAAAGCTTCCTCCCTATAATCCTGACCTCACTCCATCTGACTTTCACCTGTTCGGGCTTTGAAAGCAGAACCACGAGGATGAAGATTCACTTCTGATGAAGAACTGAAGACAGCGGTGTATTTCTGCACCACAGCTGCAAATTTTTTTATGAAGGAATACGAGTGAAGAAGATTATGTCGATTATGTCAGATTTGTCTCAGCCAAAGTGTGGATATTCCAACAAGAGAGAAACAATCAGATCAAGTTGCTGATATTTACCTGCTGAACGGATTATAAAAGTTCTCATTCTGCATTTTTATGGAATATTAGGACTTAAGTCTTAATTATCTTATACTTAGATCATCATATTATTGCTTGCTTCAGGTATCTTTGAAACATAATGTCAGTAAAGAGTGAAAAAAAAAACGGAAACCATTTCTGGTTACACATTTTGTTTGTTTGTTTGTTTGTTTGTTTGTTTGTTTGTTTGTTTGTTTTGTACACCAATTTGCTGAATAAATAACAGAGAAGAAATGTGGAAATGAAAAACAAAACATGGATGGATTCAGAATAAAAACATGGAGCTGACAGCCTTCATGCATCAACTGTGCACGTTTGGAAGAAGACCAAGTGAAAGGATAAAAGAAAAGAAAAGGCAAGATTAGTGGAGACACGGAGATTTTGGGGGGTTTTGTAGGAACAAGTATAACAAGGTGAAATACATTGCGATAAACCATCAAGGCTGGAGTGGGTGTAAAGATTTATTTCAAAACCTTCCTGATGAAAAGGCGCATGAGATGGAAGGATGAGAGTGAATCAGAGAGTGATTATATAATAAGGAAAGAATAATTACCTCGATTAGGATTACGTATACTCAAAGATAAGACATGGAAGAGCATTAAAAACCAAACCAGATAGAGCGGGTGTTTATAAAAATGAACAATGATTAAAACTTTAAACAGTTCTTCATCTGGAAACTATTATTATGTATATTATATATATTATGATATAACTATATTATATATAAACTATTATGTATTATTATTCATATTTAACTGTTTGGATTATGATTTGTCTGCGATTACACCATGGCTTTGTGTTTAGCTGGCAGCTTTTAAACATAGCTGTAGGTTGTTTTAGGCTTGTGCTAATTAACAACAAAGACATTACAGTACAGATGAATACTTCACTCAGGAAGACATCGATCAGCCGTGACATTACAAGGCAAAACATCAATCCAAGTATTGTGTAAGTTCCCCTTGTGAAAGTGAAGTGAGTGAAGTGCTCCAACACCTTGAGGTTTTTTTTTTTTTTTTTTGGTTGTGAAGTCACTCCAGTCCAGTTAGCAACTTAGCGTTAGCTAAGCGACTAGTCACCAACTAGTCAACAATTAAATATGTCAGCAAATGATTTACTTATTATATATGCCATAATGTTTATACCAGCGTTCACTCACTCACTCATCGTCCATCCTGCTTTATCCTGTACAGGGTCGCGGGGGGCCTGGAGCCTATCCCAGGAGTCTTAGGGCTCTTAGGGATCCATCACAGGGCACACACACACACGCACGCTCATTCACACACTACACACAATTTGGGAATTCCAATTAGCCTAACCTACATGTTTTTGAACTGTTGGAGGAAACCAGAGAACCCAGAGGAAACCCAGCGAGCAGGGGAAGAACATGCACACGAATATACACACAGACTGGCGGGGGTCAAACCCAGACCCTGGAGGTGCAAGGAAACCGCAATGGCCACCCTGTACTTTTACTGTCAACAGTTGGTTACAAACAAATCCTTGGAGAAGAGTCATGTCAGGTTAGAAAGAAACAATAGAAAACCATCTTTAAATAAGATTAGTAAGATTGTAAGGGCACTGGAGAGGCGAGTGAGAGGATGGAGAGGTGTGAGAGCTTAAACGGCTGAACGCTGTCAACTGCTGGGCCAGAAACTGTTGGACAATGACCCTTAAAACTGATGACGAATGAGCAGAAATACAGTACAGTAGGTCAAACAGAGTGAAAAAGAAAACATATTAAGAAAACATATTAAGAACAAGTGGCACCCCCCCCCCCCCCCCCCAAGCTCAGAGTTTAAATATTCACCAAATGTTTAGCCTTATGGTTTTGCCATACATCCCCAGCGTAATGTTTCAATCTATCTGCTGACTGAAAGACGGATTGTAATCATGACCACCGTCCTCGAGCTCCTGTCTCCTGCAAACACACTTTTTATGATTTTGTTCAGTTTTTAAGGCTGGGCTTCGAAATGCATGAGTTTTATAATGATGTCAATAACACGCAAAAACCTTCAGTCACTCACAGAGGAGTCGTGTGTGCATGTGTTGTACCTAGACATTAAAAACTGCAGTTAAGCCACTTGCTCTTCCTGAAAACATGTTTATTCTAGCAACCTGGAACATTATATCAAGCCTGCAGATTTTAAGCTACATCCTTAGTGGTAAAACGCCAAAAGTGCAATAAAGATGATCTGCTACAGTACGTCCTTAAAGCAACAGTCTAACTCTCTACAAGATTATCATTATAACTTCTACAATACGATTCACAGAATTTATAGTTTTTATAAAAAGTTAAAGGTGTATACTGTACACACAAACACACAAAATAAAGATCAGATAATGTAGTGCGGTAGCGTACTGTACAGCTGGGCGTACATACACTATGATATATAATCCTATCAGCGACCCTGTTTGGAAAGGGGACTAAAGTTGACTTAGGAGAGGGAAAAGAAAGGGGCGTGGCCAGACCATGGACAAAATTCCAGAATCTGGTTTGCAAAGCATGTTTATGTGTTTATTGTCATTATCATTATTAGCATTCAGTCAGAAATGATTATGATCCTAACATTATTCAAATTGAAGAGTTGGGCAAAATGTCAGGAGCTTTTCATAATATAAAGTAAAACAAGATCAGGTTCAGCAATCCGACCAGGCAGAGCGCTGTGGACTCTAACGCATGTCTAGCACTCAGACGCCCCTCCTAACATCCACAGATGTCTTCTTGGCAGATCGTTTAAACAGAACAGTTTAGTGGGATAATAGAGGGACGAGTACAAACAGGAAACACGCTTAGCATTAACATATGAAGCCGCAACACAGATTGGACTGACCTCAGGGAGCCGAAGAAAAGAGTCTAAAAAAAAGCTCCAGACTAACAGCAGATCATTTTCTACACACACACACACACACACACACACAGAGCGTGAGCGGAGGTGGCATTTCCTCTTCTGTTGAAGTGCATCTGCCGGACATATTTTGATGTAAATAGACGGGTGAATAAATGAAGGAACGGATAAGAAGAGAGACACAAAGTGGCTGAAACAGATTGAACTGATGAAGCAGAGGAGTCACAGAGCCTGAATCACAGTAAAGACCACGCGGGAGCAAAACCTAGCCTGAAGACACTCTTCAACTCTTGGTCCACCTCGTCCTCATCTAAATATAGCCGGCTTTTATTAAATAATGCACTCGGGCTGTGTCGTAAATATTTATGCGGCAAGTTTTATATTTCAAGTCCTGTGGTTTGTTTGACCAGAAATCGAACCCACTGGATTAAATCTGAATTCTGAATCTGTTAAAATAATCTAATCTTGGGGTCCCACTAGGGAGTCACATGTCACTTATTTCTCTGGTTTGTCTCCGGCTGAAACATCGCCTACAGAACACACTTTACACTAACTGTACTACATAAACACTGACCGGGACACTCAATACAAAACTCAAATCCCCAAAAAAAAAAACTATGGAAAACAAACTCATGAATAATGATTATCATCTTCTAACAACATTCCTAAAGCAACACATTATTCTTATGAACTTGAGACAAAGACACTGGCCAGTATTTCGGCTGTAACTCTACTTTTCTGCACATATGGTCCAGACAAAAAGGAAGAGGAAGAGATGAAAAGGAATTGTTCCTGGTACTGCATCAGTGGGACTCGCTAACTCAGGATTTTTCTTTTGTGACGAGTTGATATATACGGTACAGTTGTACAGCTGACTGTATAACCAGTACTTATTACACAATAAACTTTTATATAAAATTTTACTTTCTTTCTTACTGTATGTCTATGTAATGATGTTTGTAGCTAATATGGCTAACGGAGCTGTTGATGCTAATAGCCTGTGTGCATTTCATCAGACACCATACCGTCTAGTCTCATTATATAGTAGGTTGCCCTGGGATTGGAACCTGTGACCTTGAGATCCCTAGACCAAGATACCGTATTACCCACTGCCCCGAGTCAGTCTAGTGCATTTATGCTCTTTGTATACAGTATGTTACTTAGATCAGTTATAGTAGTTATAGTATATGATGGTTTTATTTTACTCAGCTTGGTCTGTGTTTTCACGTACCTGTGTACACTGATTAATCTGTGTAGTAAAACTCTTTATAGCATCAGGGATGTGTGTAGTGCAGCAGGTGGTTACAAATACAACTGAGTTGAGTTATATAGTTACTAGAGGTGTGTGTGTGTGTGTGTGTGTGTGTGGCGGGGGGGTCGATTCAGTGATGTATTGCAATTTTGCAATTTCACTATTTTGCAAATACGGTATCTTGGTTTTGTGTATCACCATGCTGACTCTTTTGAATACAAATTTAATTTATATACTGTATGCTTATATTTGAGGAGGTAATATGGTGCAGTTTCTCTATATCCTGAAGGCGGTGATCTAAACTATACAAATTATATGCTGTTTGTTTAGAATTGTAAAAAAAAAAAAATATATATATATATATATATATATATATATATATATATATATATATATATATATATATACAGTGGAACCTTGAATTACGAGCATAATTCATTCTGGAAGCAGGCTCGTATTCCAAAATACTCGTAAACCAAATTTAATTTTGCCATAGGAAATAATGAAAACTCAAATTATTCGTTCTACAGCCCAAAACAATAAATACATAAAAATTATTAATACAATTAATGTGTGTGTGTGTGTGTGTGTGTGTGTGTGTGTGTGTGTGTGTGTGTGTGTGTGTGTGTGTGTGGAATTAGCCCCTCGCCTCGTCTTAAACAGTAAAACTCCTTCTCCCTAACCAACATACACAATGCAAACACTGTTTTAACGGAAAAAAAGAAATCTCTCTAATGATACTCGCGTGAGCAGACTAACGGAATCACTGCTGTAAAGTAAAAAATAACAAATGAACCAGCACGTTACCTTTGAAAAGAATCAGGACAGACCTGAATTTTCCGTGTAAATAAAGCACCGGGGAGGTGTGTGTGTGTGTGTGTGTGTGTGTGTCGGTGTCAAATTACGCGCGCGAAGAGAAGAGAAACAGAAGAGAGAAGGAGATGTTGATTATAAGAGACGATCACTAACTATTTTGACACAGGGGACGCAGCAGGGGAGACGACTACCCATAATTCCCGCAGCACAAGAGAGAGTAAAATCATTGGCTCAGTTGTGATCACTTGCCGCTCGGTGTCAAAATAAGAGTCGCATGCGTGATCCATGATACTCGGCGCTCGTAAACTAATACTTGCTCGGTTTCCGATTAAAAATGTAATAAAAATCTTTGCTCGGTTTGAGGAACACTCGTAAAACCACGTTACTCGCAATCCGAGGTTCCACTGTATATATATATATATATATATATATATATATATATATATATATATATATATATATATATATATTGAGATAATTATAAAATCTCTATACTTACAGAATTGCAATATAAATCGTATCTGCAGCTAGGTATCATGATAAACACTCACATGTGTGTTTCATTCCTTGCTTAATGTCACTCACACTGTAATGCTACACTCTGCTTGTAGGAATACAGTATATCATGCAATATCTTCTATGTAATTCTAAGGGATTTTTATATTTAATTACTTTCTTTACTTTGCAAGTATGATCCTCTTATTATCTCTCGCAGCTCTCTACAACTTGAACACCTCATTAGATCTGAGCGTGCATCAACAGGTGTGTCTCACAGCTGCATCAGAGAGTGAAGATGATAAAACCTCTTCATATTCCCTAACCTATTCAGTCTTCAATTTCTCATCAGAAGTATCTCCTGAAATGCAAACCCTGTGAAAGTCACAATAGTCAGGAGATGGGAGAAAAACAGCTGTGAAAAAAGCAAAGGCTTTTCACTCATCTAATGTTCGGTCAGTCAGTCTTGATATCAAAGTTCAAACTGGATGCTATATCAACATCTATTCAGACGTATACGATGTACATATGTGTTTTGTGAAGTCCTTGAGGAGAGATACATATCCGATGCTGTTTCAAATCTTCACAATCACAACCTCAAAATCTGAAGCGTCTCAAACAGAAACGGTTATGGATGTGTTGGAAATATGGATTTACTAATATTCTCTACAACGTTTAATCAGCAGACACAGGTACACAGTCCTGTAATCACTGCACTTGACCTGCATGTTTCATCAACTTCATCTGGCCTTTTTAAAACATTTTTTTTCGGTCCATGACATGGAGGAGAAAAATAAATAGTAAGAGCACAGATTGTCATAATTGGCCATAGAAAATTAGGTTTAATTAAGATTTAAAAAGTTTTGTGCATCAACAAAAAAACCTTGCTTAACCCTAGAGACCACAAACCACATGCAACTGAGACTATTGCTCTCTGTGGTAGGACTATTCCACAGCACTATGACGGAGAAAACATACTTTGAATAGACTCTCTTTCCTTTTCTTAACACAACTCCATAATTAGCTAACGTCCTCAATTTGAATAAATGAACTGCACTGGGGTCTCATGGGAAAATACTCAGGGAACCAGATCAATTCATAGTTAAAATATGAACAATATGGGTGATAGAATAATGGACACAGTGTGTTGGCGAAAAAAAAAACAAAAGGGAAAAATAGAATACAAATCAAATGGAGAAATTTAAAGCAGACCGTTATATCAGGGATTCCGGCGTGTTTTTGATGCACAGCATATTTTACATAAGGACGTTATGTGGTGCTGTTAATGGAAAATAATCAGTTATTCATTATTTTATAAAAAATATTTTCCAATGATGTCACATTTAATGTCAACTTTTTAATTGATTAAAGAATAATGAACTCTTTTTTATTTTTACCCTGGTATATTTATGTTTAAAGTTTTTTGGACATCCATGAAACAACTTGTTTTGTTTACTTGTTTTACAGCAGCTATAAACTTCTAGCTGCTTTGTGACAAAGACCTCTGTTAAAAGTGGTATGCAAATAAAATTTACAAAAGACAAAAAAAAGTTTTCCCCTCCTTTCATGAAGTCAATATAACCACAATAAATCATAGCTAGGGATTTATACATATAAAAAGGTTTGTTTTTCACAATATGTCTCTGTAGTTTGTGTATCTGTTCACTTATGTACCACAAGAGGGCGCACATGTTTTTCATTGCACACGCTCTCCACCGGCACCTTATTATTCATCTTTTATTCTGTTTATTTAAAGTACTGTATTTAAACTTCATGAAATTGTCTCGGCGGCATGGTGGTGTAGTGGTCAGCACTGTTGCCTTGCACCGCTAGAGTCCGGGTTTGATTCCCGTCTCAAGTCATGTATGGTTAATTGGCATTCCCAAATTGGCCAGAGTGTGTGTATGTGTGTGTGCCCTGCGATGGATTGGCACTCTGTCCAGGGTGTACCCCGCCTTGTGCCCTAAATCTCCTAGGCCCCTCATGACCCTGAATACAGGATTAAGCAGTATAGATCATGAGTGAGTGAGTAAATTGTCTCACATAACTAATGTGTTGGGATTGTGCCCCTAGAATTTTAAATAAATAAAAACAAGTGTTCTGTTACCATTAATGATTATTGATTGTTAACATGTTCATCTATTGCTTAAAAAAATACAAACCTTAATCTCAGCTCATCTTTCCTTTATTGATTGAATATCTGGAATTTGATGGCCACTGTGATTTTATTTATTTATTTATTTATTTTAATGAAAAGGTTTTTGTTTTCTTGAAATACAGGAAAATCTACATTTATTTAAATGCTACTTAAAAGAAAATTACAAGTTACAGTGGAACCTAGGATTGCGAGTAACATGGTTAACGAGTGTTCCGCAAACCGAACAAAGATTTTTAATAATTTTTTATTCGGAAACCGAGCAAGTTATTAGTTTACGAGCGCCGAATATCATGCTTCACACATGCGACTCTTATTGTCACTCTGTCACCTCCCCCACCCCCCCCCCCCCCCCCCCCCCCCACGGCTTCGCAAACACACAGAAACTCTGCTCGTCCGCCCGCAATTTGACACTGACACACACACGCACAGACGCTATCTCCCCTTTTCACCCCTCCCGGCTTCATAAACACACAGAAACTCTGCTCTGTCGTGATTCTTTTCAAAGGTAAGGTGCTGGTTCATTTGTTTTTTTGTTGTTTTTTTACTTTACAGCAGTGATTCCCTTAGTATGCGCTCACGCCAGGTCAGAGAGATTTATTTTTTTCCCTGTTAAAACGGTTTTTCCGTGTTTATGTGTGTGTCTGTTTGTTGTGAAACTAAAGTGATTCCTTTAGTATGCGCTCATGCCGGTCTCGCTTTTTTCCGTTGAAACGGTGTTTCTGCTGTGTTTATGCGTTTGTTGTGAAACTTAAAAAGTGAGTCCGTTAATATACGCTCATGCCAGTCTCAGAGAGATTTCTTTTTTTCCTGTTAAAACGGTGTTTCCGTTGTGTGTGTGTGTGTTTGTTGTGAATCTTAAAAAGCGAGGTGGGGAGAGGGAGGAGGAGTGTTACTGTGTAAAACGAGGCAAGGGAAGGGGCTAATTCCACACACACACACACGGCGCCTGCGCGCACCAACGGAAACACTTATCTGTCAGGATTTATTTGTACTTTTTTTTAAAGGTAAAGTGCAGATTAATTTGTTTTATTTTCATTTTATAGATTGTATTAATTATTTTTATGTATTTATTTTTGGGGGCTGTGGAACGAATAATTTTAGTTTTCATTATTTCTTATGGGAAATGATCATTTGGTTTAAGAGTGTTTTGGAATACGAGGCCACTTCCGGAACGAGTTATGCTCGTAATCCAAGGTTCCACTGTATCTAGTATTAATTATTTCATGATTGTAATGCTATAACCAATTGATTTGTTATGTGTAGTGACTTTTCATGTGAAACTTGGTATAAACAATTCTACCAAGTTGTTTAATCTTACTGGTTAATTATTGATGTAAATAAACAAACAAATAAACAAACAAACAACTAAATAAATAAATAAATAAAGTGTTACTAATATCCATAGCAAATATTCACCAGAGTGTAAAGTTCAGGAAAAGAATCTAAGTTAGGACGTGTAAGGATACAGACACCTTTGTCTTTAATTAATAGTTCTTTGAAAATTCCTTTACAGCAGATACAAAAAAAAACTGCTCGAATTGCCCACTTTAATTATTTTAATGCATTACAAATATATATCTGAAGCAAAAGGTCTCAGTCCATGGCTGCCAAAAACACTCTCATAAATCATATTAAGCTTGTTACTTTTGGCTGAACTCCAACTGCCCCTGTATTAACTCCCACCTACATCCCTAATTAACAGTGTGGAGCCCAACTCAGTGCTTTCTGACTTACATTGCACTTATTTTATTTCAGAAACTTTCTCTAAGGTGCCATTTTAATCTGGAGCTTACCAGTGAAAGTGCAGAACTCCCTCAGCTCTCCTGCAGCATTACGTTAATCCTCTGAGAAAGACGAGCTTCCCTCACAGGTGAGCACTGCGCTGACTGTCTCACGCGCCCATCAGCATGCAGGTAACATATTTCCTTCTTTCCAAAGACTCTAAAGTGTCCTTTCAAGCCTGGTATAAGCCGATACTTCAGCAGCACTGTAGCTGGCTCTGGGACTGCAGTCCAGACTTGTCCTGGTGCCTGCAGCTGTCTTACTTATCTTACTGTCTCTTCTCCTCCTTCTCCCTCCTTCTTTCCAAGAAGATCAATCCTGTGTGCCTGACAACGCTGCCTGCATACATTAGACAACCAATCAGAAGCTCAATGACGTTTCATTCGTGCCCTTTTCTCTCAGGTAAAGGAAGCATGGAGAATTCCTCACCTTTTAGCGTTGGTTTACATTCTGTTTTAGGAGTGTGTTTCTCTGATTTTATTTTATTCAGATCAGATTAAATAAAATGTACAAAAATTCAGCTCATGTAAAAGGAAGTGTCCGTAAGTGTGTGTAAATTATATTGATGTTTACAGCCTGAGGACAAGATCTAGGACAAGCCTAAATCTTGTCTTCTAATAATTTATCTTAAACCATGGCAAAGTAGGATTCGTACATTTCATTGGTCAGAAACTATGATGAGTTTCTTTTTTTAAAGTTATCTAAGGAGTCTTAGGCCAGGCAAGGCAGGTTTATTTGTATAGCACATTTCATACAGAATGAAAGTGCTTTGCATAAAAGAGAAGAAAATAATCATGAAATGAAATAGAAAATAATAGCAATAAAACTTTTTAAACAATTTAAAATTTTGTTTAAAATGAAAATAAAGCAGTTAACATAAAAACGTTTTCAATTATTTAAAATATCTAAATAAAACAGTTAAAAATGGAAGATGTCATACATAAAACATAGTGCAGTCAGTTCGGACATAGCACAGCGCTCATTCAGTAACTGCACAGCTAATCAGATGAGTTTTAAGTCTAGATTTAAATGTGATTAATGCTTTAGCACATCTGATCGCTTCTGGAAGTTGGTTCCAACAGCGAGCGGCATAATAGCTAAAAGCGGACACCCCTTGTTTTGTGTGAACCGTACCAAAATGGACCAGGTGCTAGTTCATGTCTGATGCTAGTGCCGGTTCAGAGCCGGTTTAAGAGCGAACCTCCTAAGAACTGGCTTTGCTTTTCCATGGGCTAGGGTGTAGAGTCACATCATTACGTCACTGTATACATTCGTGTACGTCTCTACTTTCCTAGCAGTGTTAGTGGCAATTTTATCAACAATGCTAGTGCTAGCGGGAATGCTAGTGGCAAAAAAATGGGGAACTTCAACATGACCTTGTGAGCAGTTCTCCTGGTGTTATCATTACTAGAAAGTAGATGCGCTGCCCATTGCATATTGAGTCTATTTTTTTTAAAGATGGCCATCATAAACTTTTAGTTGGTCATAATAATCTCGCCCCCAGTGCCTGACGGTTTTTCGTTCTTGCCCAGTAAAGTGTTAATGTCGCCATGGAACTGGTTTTTGCCTGAAAACAAAAAACTGGTTCAAAATTGGTCCTCGGCTCTGAACCAGCTTTGGAACCGCCTTAGTGGAAAATGGATAAGAGATTGTTGCTGATTGGTCCACAATATTAAAAAGGGACGTTACTTATTGGATCCCATGTTAAACACCTCTTTAGTAATTGCTTCTGAACCATCCATGTTGTTTTTCATGGCCAACTTGCTTCTATCACAAGGTTGAATCAAAGGCCCCTGATAAAGTGCACGACTCCATAGGGCACTAGCTTTCCATTTAATGCTATTTGGGATTCAACACCCTACATCTATTATCTATTACAGTGCAACCTTGGATTGTGAGTACCCTGGTCTGCGAGGGGTTTTGAAAGACTAGCAAAAACTGTAAATACATTTTAACTCAGTAAACGAGTGAGGTATTGATATACAGGCAGTATTGTGGGTAATCGTCTCCCAGGCTCGGTCTCAGCGCACATTTACTGTTTATAACAATACTGACCACATGTGTGCAAGTGAAGCATTTTTTTTTATTTGTGTGTGTGTGTGTGTGTGTGTGCGTGTGCGTGTGCGTGAGTGTATGTGTGTGTGAAAGTCATCCTACACAGCAGCCCCCCTCCTCCTCTCATCTCTCTGGTCTCAATCACTACAGCCACGGTTCTTTTCAAAGGGAAAGTGCAGGTTAATTTGATTATTTTTACTTTATATTTTGAATACATTTTTTTTAAAGGTATATTTTGGGTTGTGGATTGAATCATCTGCGTTTCCAGTATTTCTTATGGGAAAATTCGCTTTGATATACGAGTGTTTTGGTATACAAGCACTCTTCTGGGACTAATTATGCTCTCAATCCAAGGTCTAACTGTAATTGGAATTATAGTATCAGTTATATTAGCTGTACATCATTTCATAAAGAATAAAGCACAGAATCTTCTGCTGCATCATCTCATTTGTAGAGAAGCAATGAATGAGCTAACGCTAATGTTTTCGCTATCAAACAACACCAAATCCAGAAGAAATCACTTACATGTACTTGTACACCGTCTGAAGTAATAACGTTATAATAATACAGTGAACGTGATTATCAGTTAAAATACCTAGCAGTCTAATGTCGATTAACGGTGCTTCTGCCACCTGCTGCTGTGACTGACGTCATGGTAATCACATGATCAAAAGATCTGTCTCTGTCTCTCCTCTGAAGGGGCGTGGCTCTGCAGTAGCTAATTTACATAGACACTGAAATGGCACATTAGGAGGACAAGTGAAGCAGAAAGAGTTTGAGGCATAAAAAAAATCGCTCTGTTTTGATACACTTGCTGTACAGTTAATTACTTTAAACCGGACACATCACACTTCTCACATGACACACCGCCGTTCCGCCATGCTCGCTCTGCTTTTTAAACAGATCTTGTTTCATCCATAACACCTTCCACTGCCATCTTAAAGGTACAACGATAACTACCCCACTTTCCACTCCAGTGCCTTTTACACAGAACTGCAGGGAGAGGCATTGTCTCGCATCGTTGTTGATTCCTTGCATTAGTGATCAGCTCAGGTTTACACTCCCTGAGTACCCCCCCCCCCCCCCCCCCCCGCCACCACCACCACCACCCCTTTTACAAATTATTATTAATGTTATTAGTATTAATAATAATTAACATAATAGTATTAAATAAAGTATTTATTAACCAGATTTATAATTAGCAATAAATTGACAGTAAAATAGAATTTAAATGTATTATTATTTTAAATGCAATTAATAATTGAAATTAAACAAATACACTATCAAGAATTTCAGGGCGAGAAAAAAAAAAGATGCCCTAATTCTATCTTTAAATAAATCACACTTTTAGGCAGCACTAGATGTAACAACTGTCTAACTTCATGAACAGTTATGCCTCGTGGGGATCTGAAACGCTATAAACTCCCTGACTCTCACACAGAGTCACACCTTTGCACCACACCCAAAAGCATCTGAACTCATCAGGAATCCAGGCCCGGAGGCCATCTGTCTCACGTGTGAGGCGTTCTTCAGACTACTGAAGTTTTAACTCGACTAGTTTCAACGTGCCTGTGCTGCCAGATGAAATTTCAATCAAGTTCTGCAAAACACTTAAGTGGAAAGCGTGTATCTGTCAGTAAGGGGGAGATCAGTGTATAAGAGTCCTGTGTGAGGGGCTGGTTACGCTGTGAAGGTGTGAGATAAAGGCTACGCTATTAAATGTACAGTACTGAAAGAAAAATGAGACTTTCTCGTATTGTTTATGTTGTTATTGCACATTATGCAATGTTATAGAACCTCGATTTTGGGAATGTTTTCATGAACCAGTCGTTACTCTGCTATAACACACATCCAGAAGAGGTTTATTTCTCTTACACTACAACAATCGTCACTTTTATTCGGTTTAATTACTTTATGCCAGAATGAAACACTATATCCTCTTTATTTGCAATTATAGCTGCCATGTGACTAGAACCTGGACAGTTTTGGTGAATACTGTACATTGAAAAGAGTAAAGAAGTACTTTCAGGTGACATACAGTAATTCATCTGAGCTTATTATTGATTATTTAAAAACATACTCATGGCTCATATTATTTCTCCAGCATGCAGGGTTTTATTATGTAACACAGTGAGCCATGAATAAAATTCCAATAGTTTATCGCAGACTTTTAACCAAACACACATGCACGCACATCTGCATTTTCTGGTGCATGCATAGGCAGCAGTGAGCCAGATGTTGGTGTAGATAGAAGTGATAAATCCGACAGTAATGTCGTGATGTCATGCACATGTACTGTATGTGACTTCTCGCCGGCTTGACTCCCTCAACTCGCGCGCTTCGCCATTCCGCAGTCTGCTTCCGGGGATGAGTTATGAGGAACGTTCAGGTGATAAGTACACGCACCAGCACTGAGTGAGGAGTATCTGACGGGTGCTCAGCATTTACAGTAACTAAAGAATTTCCTGAGGGTTTTACTGCCAACACCCATGTGTACAATAAGATGGGATCAAAGACAGACTGAAATAAAAACAGCTCATTAAAATATATGTTGTGTGAAAGACAGGTGTAGCTACAGACGCTCAGACAAGTGAGGAACGCGAGAGTAAATGTGGAGCTTTATGGGGTGAATAATCAACGGCTGGATGCTGTGATGAATCCGTTTCTCTTACACTACACTTTTTTATCCAATAGTCACATGTTGTCACTTACATTATAGCAGCTATAAACAGCTGTTCCAGAATATTCTATTCATTCTCTATAGTGCGTATCCTGTACAGCCTGGAGCCTGACCCATGGGGCACTAGCTGGGGTGCGCTTTGGATGTGATGTCATTAGGCTACATATTTGGCTACATAACACCAGTTAGCCTAATCTGCATGTGCTTGGACTGTAGGAGGAAACCAGAGTTCCTGTAGAGGAAACTCAGCAAGCACATGGAGAACACGCAAGCTCCACACACGCAGCCCAAAGACGAGAATCGAACCCTCGACCCTGGAGGTGCGAGACCACTCATCTTGCCACCATCACAAAATAAAAGACTTTTGCCTATGCATCGTTCACCTTTGACCCCGCAGACCCATAGAGCTTTTTTTAAATCCTTGAAATATTTGTGAGGGCGAAGCTAAGAATTACAATCCAACACATGACATCCTGCCACGTTCAGAGACACTGAGGTCACTGAGATTTTGCCATTTTAATCACTCAGGTTAAATCTGATTTATAGCACACAGCACTTACACAAGCGCTACCTGCTGGAGTGGTGAGGCTGGATGTGTTCCTAATAAACTGGCAAATCTCTCTGTCTGTGTCACTGCTGAGTGTGTATGTGTGATGAAACTAATATATTGATGTGATAACTAACATATTCTCTTTCCTTAGCTCTGTCTCTCTCACACACACACACACGCACACACACACACACACACACAGGTCAGGCTGTCATTCGTCACTTGGACAGGTAGGTATTTGGAGGGTGTATCTGAAGCTTAAGGGCTTATTTTAGACCCATTTACTGAAATTTGTTCTCTCCTCTTCGTCCTCCGCCTCAGCGCTTCATCCTCCTTCATTTTCTCTTCCTCTGTTTCGAGGATTTACTGATCCAGCGCTCCGGATGTGGGCTCCTCTGCACACCCACCCACACACACACACACACACACACACACACACACACACACACACACACACACACACACACACACACACACACACACACACACACACTATGTAAGCTTCTGTCAGAAGGAAGGATAAGAAAAAATCTCAGAACAAGGGATTAAAGAGTCATAAGAAAGAGAGAGTCAAGGACCTCAAAGTGGTCTCTGTCTCTGTCTCTCTGTCTCTGTCTCTCTGTGTCTCTCAAGATTCAAGATTCAAAGGTGCATGACAAATATTTACATTCATATTGCCAAAGCTTAGAAATAGTCACAAGACTCTCTCTCTCTCTCTCTCTCTCTCTCGCACACACACACACACACACACACACACACACACACACACACACTTTGCTGTAATGAAAAGATGCTGATTAGCCGCTGGCTCACTTGGTAAACATTAAAGAGAAGAAGAGGATGAAAGGAGAGAATGAGTGGAGCCTTCTGCTTTTCATTCATTTCTCTCTATGTCTTTCTCCCTCTCTTCCATCCTCTATCTCTTTCTTCCATGTCTCTTCTTCTTCTCTTCTTTCCCTCTCTTTCTAACAGAAACTCTGCTTCATCACACCACCGTGTTGTTGATTGTTTTCCGATAAAATCATGACACACAGTGCTTCATTCCTATACTTACTGTAGATGTTCATTTATTTGGGGATTACATTCTGCAAACAGTAATGTAGCATTAATAATGATGATTATTATAACTAATAATAAGAAGAAGAGATGAAGAAGAGGAATATAAGAAAGAAAGAAAAAAACAGAAGACAACAAAGACGGTCAAAAAAGAAACCGGAGACAGGAAGCTCATGAGAGACAAATCAGAGAAGGATGAGAAGAAGAGAGCGTGTGAAGATGCCAGGAGGCTTTAGACCTGTTTTAGTAACAACAGAAAATAAAGTCTTGGCTCTCCCAGGGTCTGATATCAGATTAACACACACACATGCACACACAGACACACACACACACACTAAAGTAACTGTCTACGTGTTGTGTGTTTTATTTTAACATTCATATTTATTTAATATCGAGTTTCTGCGATCAAATCGAGACGCTCCTGCTGAAATTCCTTTTGTATATCTCTCAACACAAGCAGAAGGTTTTTAAAACCTTCATTGCACACACAGGCACACACACACAAATCTAACAGTATTATTATTATTCGCCCTCTAGTGGTCAGTGTGTGAATAGTGCACACTATGTAAGTTTGTACACTCAGGTTTAAATATGAAACTTATTTAGTGTTATGTAACTTATTTAAAAATATTTTCTCTATTTATTGTGACATCTTTTTTTTTATTCTTGAACTTTCCACATTTTGTCCATGTTTAGATCATACACAGTCACTGACTCTGTGATTTACAGACCTTAAGTTCTGCCGTATGATTGGCCAGGTGTGCAAATCACACATTTATATAAAATAAAGATAAAAAGTGTAACATTATACCGTCCGGTAGGAGGGAGTCAGAACATCACTCTGTCACGTCTGCATCTTTTAATCGCTACCTCTTCTTACACACAAGGTGGCAGCACTAGAGGAACTAGCATAGGGAATGTAGACTAAATTCATAGAAATGATTTGTCTACAAATTAGAAGAAAACATCATGGTGCATGTAAAACGCCACAGCTGTACAGTACATACATGTGCACTAGGGCTCTTACCATGTCTCACCTGACTTCAGTCTAATCTAATTAATCTAATCTGCGCGGCTTTGGATTGTGGAAGGAAACTAGAGAAGGCGGAATCTCACCAACCACATCCACACACACACACACACACACACACACACACACACACACACACACACACACACACACACACACACACACACACACACACACAGACCAAAATAATTTTTCTGTAAATCTGTGCAGACACGCCCACTTTACAGTTTTATTATATGTTTAGATCAATCAGCTAGCTCGGTGTTTAGTGCTGCTGGTTGGCCAATGTGGGTTTATGAGTTTGGTGGGCGGTGCTTCGGTAGATTTTACATAATGATATCGTGTCTATTTTAATCAAATACATTATGTTTGTAAATGTACTTAATTCTGGTTAATTAGTTTAACACAAACATCCAAATCAATTATTTTTGTTCAGAATGCAGAGTGGAAATCTCACCCTGACTGTAAATGTTGATTTTATTTAGTATCGCTGTTTGCTCCTTTAAAGCCCAGTCCGCTCTCTTTCCGTATCAATACCGTTGCCGTGAAATAAATGTATGACAGTGAAACAGATTATTATAACGTCTTAATAATGGGGGGAAATTCCAGCTTATTGTAACCTGGTCTATTTCTTCCTACAGTGCAGCGGTTCGATTTGTTGATATTACAAAAGAATCAGATTAAAATATAATGTTTTATTGGTTTGATTAGATAAATCTTTATTAATCCTGAGCAGCACCAAATAAGAGTCAGAGATGAGACAGCTAAAACATACACAAGTACGTAGGGGGAAAACTGAATAAAATAACATAAATCAAGTCCACAAAAGTACTATTTATAGATAGACTTGTGCAGGGAGGTAGAGTGTCTTGAGAAGACATTTGTGCAAGTATCGCGCGTACTGTACGTAAGATTGTGCAGCAGCTGCGGGAATAAACAGATATACAGTACGTTGGCAATTCACTCCTCATCAGCAACAAGGCGAGTGACAATGCCCCGCCCCTGCAGGGACTCACTTAAGAGCCGGGCGACTGCAGGTACAAACGGCTTCCCAAAGAGCAGTGAACCTGTTACTGAAAGAGAGGGTGATTGTAACATGCCAATTTCTATGTGTTCTGTCTTTCTGTCTCTGAGGCTTGCTGTACACACTTTGGCACGGGCCTCATCCCTTGATCCTGGGGAAAAAGAAGGCTTAAAGAAGATCAAAGCGAGGTAGTGTTGCTCGGACTTCCACCACAGGTTCTGCAGGTTCTGCTGTGGACACGGAGGCGGCATCAACATTGTCCACTACCCTGGCTGCTGTGGGGAAAGACCTAGAACTCCCAACTCTAACAACTTATCCAATATCGTCCTGCGAATCTTGGGGGCTCGTCCAGGACATGATACGCTCATTGTAATAGTGATAATCATTATTCAATACGGTCCATATTTTGAAGTGTCCTTTGTTTAAATATTTTTAAATAGTCCATGATCCAGGGTATAATAGACGTCATGATTTGCAAAGCACGGAGCGTGTTCCCCAGCAGTCTCGGTGGAATAGTCTTAAAAGCACTTAATAAAAAAAATAATTATAAAAATACATAATTGTCACCATGTTGCCATGTTCGTCCACTCTCTCTCTCACTCACTCACTCACTCATCGTCTATACCGCTTCATCCTGTCCTGTCCGTCCATGCCTGAATAATTTCTGAGTAACAGTTAAATCACTGCATCATTCACCCCTATATGGTCCTGACATACAAACTGCAAAGGTCCAGGGGACGGAGGTAGGCCAGGACCAGGCTTTCCAAGGTCTTCACGATGTGTGATGTAAGATCTACTCGTCTAAAGAAACTGGGACCAGGCATGATGTTTTCTATATAACTAAAACCCTTTCACACATTCATTGAGAACCCTAGCACTGACACCATCAGGACCAGGAGTCTTCTTTGAACCAATTTTACCCAGCTCCATTTACACTTGCTCAGTTGCGATAAGTGGTGAGATTGTGACGAGGTGATGCTGTGGATGGGTGTGAGATGTAGTCCCTGATGTGTGGAGACAGGGGCAATGGCTGGGGTGTAAATAGTGAAGCTGTAGATGGGGACGTGATGTCCTCTGTGATGTGTGGAGACAGGAGCGACGGCTCTGGAGCAGACGTCAGAGCTGAAGGAGTCTTGTCTTGTTTATTGGAGCTATAGAGGGTGGAGTCTCAGGGAGCTCCATTTAGCTCTCCAGGGTTTTTTTTTTTCCATATTTCCTCTTAGCCGCCTTAATCCTAATCTTATGCTCGCTGTACTCGCTTCAGCTCCTTCTTGTCTCCATCTCAGAACACTCTCCTTCTCTGATAAAGAAGTGCCTTTAGTTCACCAGTGCACCAAGGCGTATTATTCGGATGGATAGCAGTGAACAGTCCTTGATGGTGCCACAGTGTCCACACAGAAATCGATGTACCCAGAAATGCTGTGCATCAATGTCCTCACCATGTGTTTCACACGGTGCACCACAGAGTGAGATCATATTGGGAAGCCTGTATTAAGATACATCTCTCATAGTGGCTTTAGTGTATCGGCTGTTGCCTACTTTTATTTAATTTATGACATTTAGTTATGGAAAGAGTGTCAGAGGTGAAGTTATAACTCTGTGGTGCTGCGGTGGAAGAGGAATAAAGCACCCTGCGTTTATCACCTAGCCGTGTTTTATATTTCCATTCTGTTGAGTTCAGTGATGTTTTATTTATTACAAATATAAAAACTGCTTTTAAACCCATTATTTCTCTCTTTGGCTCGTCCAGTCTCTCGAGGCTCCGTATCCTTTAATTCTGGACTTGTCTGTGTTTTGCCACTGCAGCGGTGAGAAGTACTGGTGTGTGCGCATGACTGGCTGAGACACGTTCACACTGTGCGTTTTATGGTGGTAAAAGCCCTTGTATAAGTTCGCAGGTTGTAAACCGATTATCTCCAGCATGGGTTCCAGGCGGTTCAGAGAGAGCAAGCGTTTCTCTGTCCTGTGAGTGCGACCGTACGTCGGCTCTGAGCGTACGTGTGTGCGATGTGTGTGAGAAGTGTGAAGGTGGTGACGTTCAGCAGGACCTGAGGACGAGGGTAAGAGGGGTTTTGGGTGGCTTTTCTCCCTCAGGGGCTGTAAAGTGAGAGATCTGTGCACTGAGACCTTTCTGGGTGAGACAGACGGCCAGGACCTCTTCCTCTCCTCCTGCTGGTTCTCCTTACTTAAAGGACTAGCGTTAGGTTGAAGAACACGCCGGAATTTGTGCAGAGATTCGTAATGGGACCTGATGAACTTTTTGGCACGGGACGAACGGGGACGTCTGATCTGAGCTCCTTCCACTAGAAAACTGACACCCAAATACTGAGGAGCATCCACTAGTGCCTGGAGAAACATCATGAGACACATACCAAACATGATCAATCATTTATTTCATTAAAGTGTGACATCTTCATAAATGCTCACGAGCGGATGGATGAAATGTTTGAACTAGCCCATGTGTCTGTAATCACCTGCTTGTATATGAGCTGGAAGCTTCCAGTGTCAGCGTTGCGGTCGTAGCGGCGATCCAGCACCACGCGCAACGTGTCCTCCTGGACGGCGGGGCAGAGTCGGGCAGTCACGGCTGTTGAGCAGCACATGGTGGGGCTGACGTTCACCTCCAGCAGCCAGGGGTGGAGGTCACTCCCCAGGAGAAAGTCTGCTCCATAGAGCTCGAAGCTTGCCTTGCGCGGCTCCACACTGTCCTGCGCCGTAAGGAGCGTCTGAATCAGGGCCTTTCTCATGCCTGGAAGCGCCACCTCGTCCCACAGACCGGCACGGCCTGCGGCCGAGAGCCAGGAGCGGAACTCGGCACACGACCACATGCTCTCGGCGGGCAGCGATGGGTCACGACGCGAACTCGGCTGGAAATATTTCTGAATGGAGTTGTTGCAGAGATGGACAGAGCTGAGAGATAAGAAGGACCAGAACATTTACAACAGATCTGCAACCTGCACGCCGTATGCTTAATGCTTCTCTCTCTCTCTCTCTCTCACTCTCACTCTCTATCTCTCTCTCTCACCTGTGCAGGTTGTTTGTGGAGTAGACCTGGGTGGAGAAGCGCAGGTAACACTCCCCGTAGAACCACACTGTGAGAGGGTTCCAGTCTGTCACCAGGAACCACTGGCGCACGTCGAACTTAGTGCCATGGATCAGCAGGGGGCGCTCAACATACTTCTGCACCACCCACTTGCTGTCTTTAATCATAGCTGAGTCTCTGTTCACTAAGTCCAGGATGTCATCCAGCTTGTTCATACACACTATACCTACAACACACACGTGCACACATTCACACACAATGAGTAACTGAATATATCATAAATAACAAACACACATGATATGCATACTTCTGTTCTTTATGATCATAAAAGCGTGTTAATTTTCTAAACAAAACCTATTTTATTGTAGTCCTGACATTTGTGACTCATCTACTGATCAATGAACTCACACACACACACACACACACACACACACACACACACACACACACACACTCTTGGCTCACCCCTGCCTCTAGATTTCGCCCCTGGTTTAATAATCCAGATGTTATTGACTCCGTCCGTCTCCAGCTGTGAACAGACCTTCTTCATCCGGGCTAGCATAGACTGGCAGCGCTCTGCGTACTCGGTTAACCCCTCTATTATCACTCCATCACTAAAGGAGATGAACATGAACGGGAGAGAAGAGAGAGCGTACAGGGGTGGGGAGGGAGCACTAATCAGATTGAGGCGTTTTGTTTTCAAATGTGTTTGTTGTCATGTAATCTGAAAAAACAGCTGGCCTGACTTCAGCAAAACTTCCGGTTAAGTAATTGATTAGATTTAGTCAATTGATTGCTTCCTCCTAAAATGAAAAGTTAACTGCTAATTACCTAGCAAGCTAGTATTAGAGTAAGAAGTGATAGGCTAACATACTTTACTACTACTTTACCAGATATTGAAGCATCAGTCCTGTTCACGCTAGTATGTACAATTCTATCACTAGTGTGGTCAAGGTCAAAGTTGTCACTCATCAGGTCACGTGAGCAATTTGTCTCGCACATATCCCTCTGGACTAGGCTCAATCTGGACTCATCAGGTCACATGACCTTTTCCCCATCGCTCCAAAGTCCAATCTTTATCCTCTTCAGCAAACTGAAGCCTTATTTTCTGTTGAGTCTCACTAACAAGTGCTTCTCTCATGGATACACAGCTGTTTAGTCCCAGTCCTGTGAACTCTCATCACAAATGCTCTTACTTTCACTATTGACCATGGCTCTGATTTCTGCTGTCAGTTTTTCTTCACCAAGTGTTTAAGTGATCTCTGATCATGCTGTGGGGCAATGATCATTCGGGGCTTTTTTTTTTTTTTTTGACCACATTTCTTCAGTGAAATCCTTCCAGGTTTTAACGATATGTTGGAGAGTCCTTAACTCAATACCAGTCATTTCAATAATCTAATTTCTGTTTCCTCCCACAGTCCAAAAACCTGCAGATTAGGCTAATTGCCATTCCCAAATTGTCCGTAGTGTGTGTGTATGTGTGTGTCTGTGCCCTGCGATGGATTGGCACCCTGCCCAGGGTGTACCCCGCCTCGTACCCTATGTCTCCTGGGATAGGCTCCAGTCCCCAGCGACCCTGAATACGAGATAAAGCGGTATAGACGATGAATGAGTAACTCTAAGCATTGTATTGTTGTGTAAGAAATGAGAAGCTGCTCCCTGCATCACTCCACACTGTGATGTTCTTGGACCAGGTGGTTTATCTGTGTAGAAACTCTAAAGCTTAAAACTGTCATAAAGACAAACATCCCTGCAGCATTAGCAGAGTATCTGACTGGATCAGTCTGATATAAATCTTGTTCTGTATGGGATAATGTATTTTCTATAGTAATTATGTTATTTGACTGTGATGTAATACTCACTGAACGACCGTGTAGTAGTTGTGGATAAAGTTTGTCCACTGCTCGTCTGAGAGAATGGGCGGAGTTTCCAGAGAGACATCTATGTCACCGTGTTCCACGCTGTTTAGATACTCCTGACACACACGCAGCGCCGTCTCGATCAGTCCAAATCCCATCCTCTGCGTGGCTCGATGTTTATGATGCTTGCCCAGACCTACACACGGAGACAAATGGAATGAGGACAGGGTGTGTGAATGGGGAAAACATGGACGGATTTTGCCTAATGCTATGACAAGCAATATGTTTCATTAAAAATACGCAGAGAAAACCGTAACCAGAAATATTGAATTAATCGTTTGAATAATGAGTCGAAGTGAGTGAGGCAAACAATACGACAAAGTGTTTGGAAAATGTAGTTTCTTCATGTCATGAAGGAATGTCGTGGAAGTGAACCCCTAGTTATTTTTGCTCCAGGTATTAATATCTCATTTACAGTTCATAAATTATCCACTGAGACTTGATGCAGTGCCCCAGATGTTTTCTACTACACATGGCGGCAGCTATGAAGACAGGATTAAGCAGTAATTTACAAACATTCAGAATTTTAACAGAGCCCCCTGGTGGCTCGGAGGATTATATTGCTTACGTTTCTCCTACCTGAATCTAGAAGCGATTATGAATGCATGAAAGCAGCATATATGCTACGGTAGCTAGTGATAAGCTAAGCATCTAAATCTAGAGCACACAGTCATGGCTAACACGATTTATTAGCTCAACTTTATATCTTGTATGCACTGATTCTCAGGATTTCTTTTGTGAAAAAAAAAAAAGCAAAAGTGGTATATTTGTAAATTCCTAACTTTATACTATACAGCCGTGGCCAAAGGTTTCGAGAGCGACACAAACTTAAATTCTCACAAAGTCTGCTGCTTCAGTGTTTTAGATCTTTTTATCAGATGTTACTCTTGTATACTGAAGTGTAACTAAAAGCATTTCACATGAAAACACAATCTCAGGATGCTTTACTGTTGGCATGATACAGGACTCGCCTTTTCTTCTATGTACAGGCTTTTTTGCAGATGCCCCAACCATTGAGAAACAGGGATTCATCAGCAAAAAAGACTTTACCCCAGACCTCAGCAATCCAATCCCTGGTTCTTTTGCAGAATATCAGTCTGTTTCCGATGTTTTTCCTGGAGAGAACTGTCTTCTTTGCTGCACTACTTGAAATGTATGAAGGTGAGCGCTACCATCAGTCCCTTGTCATACCTACAGTAGAGCATCCGGAGACCAGCCGTGTGTGCGGCCACTTCTCATCCAGGTGACTGGGTTGGCTAAAAACACAACAATGAATAAAGAATGGTACAAAAACATCCTCGGAGAGCAACTTCCCCCAACCATCCAAGAACAGTTTGACCAATGCGAACCAACGAACAATGCCTTTTCCAGCAAGTGGCTCGGGGAACAAAACATCCATGGCCAGGAAACTACCCAGACTTTAATTCCATTGAGAACTCAAGAGGCAAACTCCAAGCACTCATTGTGCAAGAATGGGCTGCGCCATCAGACAGGGTGTGGCCCAGAAGTTGACTGACAGCATGCCAGGGTGAATTGCAGAGGTCTTGAAAAAGGGACGACACTGCGAATATTGACTCTTTGCACAAATACAATGTATTTGTCAATAAAAGCCTTGGATACTTATGGAATATCAGTTCATCCCTGGGCTCTTTTCTATTCTTCTGCTCACACTGAGCATCCTGTAAACACACTCCACTTCGGCGTGTCTTTACTCTTCTACTACTGTACAGTGTAACATACTGTAGTGTAATGATTTATAATTCGGTTTGCTCTGTGGAGTTTAGCGAGCACCTGTCTTACCCAGAGGCTGTTTAACAAGATCGATTCTGCCCATCCTGTCGTCCTCCACTTGCCCTCCAGCTCCCTCCATAACATACCGTAGCAGGCTTGTGCACGCAGTTCGTCTAAAATCATCTGCAGAATGCAAAACAGAGATTAACGTCCCGTACCAGTCCCGCATCATGATTGACTACGGACCGCATGACCATGAACCGAGGTGCTGACCAATGAACGCTTGCTTTTCATCCTCCGCTCCCAGACGGTAGCAGCGCGGGAAGAACGTGTCGGGGTCGGTCGAGTCGAACCACTGCAGGTTCCTCAAACTCATGCATAAACCCACCTGAGACAAGGACACAGGATCAGGTGTGTGTGTGTGTGTGTGTGTGTGTGTGTGTGTGTGTATACTGTATACTGAATATGAGCTCTAGCAGTGGATGTGATTCCTGATTAAAGTTTTAGAGAAGCACCTTGGTGGTGAAGGATGATGTCTTTGTGTAGTGATTAGTCATCTGGTCTTTCTGTAATGTCAGGTAGTCGACCGAGTCTCTCCTTGTGGTCCAGTAGAAATACGTCATCTCGTTTTGCACCAGACGAGACTGAGGAATAATAAAACAAAACAGGACAAGACTAGGAATTATACATATTTTGTCCTGTATGAATAATTATTTCACTTATACACACACATACAAGATGAACAGGAAAAATGTTTAATCTAAGCTCAGTTACAGTGAAAGTCTAAAACAGGGATCTTCAACTCCAGATCTTCAACTCATTACTGCAGTGATTAATAAACACGATATTCAACCCAAACTGACGCAGTGAGGAGCGTCTCATCTCTTAAACAACCATGTCAGAAGACGCATCCTGTGGTCATGGCAAAGATGTTCCTCTGATTCAGAAGGGTCAAACTATTGCCCTGTATCACGCAAAGAAAACAACTAGAGATTGCTGAAACTACTAAAATTGGGTTAAGAACTGAAACAGAATGTACTCAATGACCAGGTTTTTCCATCAATGGATTTTTTTTTTTAATTTAACGTGTGAAAGAGTTCTTCAGGGAGCATGAGCAAAAGGTTGTCCAATGAAATATTAGTGTGTGTGACTTTGTCGTTGTCATGAGGCGAGGTGAATAAGCACAGAGCATTAAACAAAGCCTCTGAAGCTCACCATGAGGTGGTATGTGTCATCACAGTCGTCCTCCTTGTCTGCGTCCTGTCCTGTACATGCACAGAGACAAAGAAGACACAGTGATGTCAGGGAGACTGATCCGTGTCTCTGATAGCTTAGCAGAACAGTGTATGGTGTCGGGTTCACGGTCTTAAACCGTCATCGCAAAAGGTCATTAATAAATGAAAAGGTCATCCGTACTACTGAGCAGCAGCGTTTACACTTTACATACACAGTTGTTTTATATCTGTCTGTCCAGCAGAATCATCTGTTACCTTCATCATTGCTGCTGTCAGTCTCGTCCACGGCCCCAGCCTCCTGGTCTCCAGAGCGTCGAACGCATGTGGATGTGCGCGGCAGGCGGCGCTCCACCCAGCCTCTGGCCCTGAGACTGGCGCGGATGATAGGGTACGGCCCTAGCACTGAGAACACCTTCTTCTCCTGCATCAACATACAAAGCACGGTCTTCAGCTTACACTTTCATCACGTAGTATGACTGCTGTGACATTTCTCTCATAATCCTTGTACTCATTATGGCTAAGAAGTAACTATTAGGGGTGTGTTGATTTAGGAAAAAAAAAAATCCACAATTGCGTGATATCATGTTGCGTGTTGTTATATTTAAAACACTGAGAAATGTCACGCGTGCTACTGTAGGAACAGGCTGTCAATGTGAACATGGTGAGGATCTGTTTATAAACACAAAGTCTTCACTGACCTTCACAGCCTTGGCCACTACAGCTTTGGCTGCTCGCAGTCTGTCAACGCGTATCATAGGAAGACTCACGCGACTGCTCCGTGCCCTGAACGCCTGCTGAGGAGATCCTATCTCAAACACACACGTTTAGTACATGCACACGTCCGAATGTAGTGTGCACACTGTGTGTTTGTGAGGATGTGTGTGTGTGTTACCTTGCGTTTGCTGCTGCACGCTCATGTTATGAAGGTCGTCCATATCTTCAGTTCTGTAGAAACAAACAGCATGTCAGAGCACAAGGGTTTTCATTTCATGTTTACAGCATAAAATGTCTCCGAATTCCGTAACTTTACAGTTTCCTGCACCTGACCTAAGAAGCCCAAACCGTTATCCAGCATGACAGTGTGAGTGTGAGATCCACAAAGCCAGCTCCAGGAAGTCATGGGGTGTTAAGTTTAGACTTTAAGCACCCGCGTGTCCTGCACACAGAGCTCTGACTAAAACTCAACCCCCCGAAATCATCAGCTTTGGGATGAACTGGGGCCTCCTCGACTGATCCCTACATCAGTACCTGAGATCACAAAGCCACACAGCCACACTCCAACATCTATGCAGAGCTTTCCCAGAGAATTGGAGCACATCGTAACAGAGCAATGGAAACTACATGATGTTAATACCCATGGTTTAAGAATGAGATATAAAATGTTCAGGTGTCCACATAGTGTAGTTTAGATGTCAGGAGTGTTTACTGTCTGAGATCACGGTTGGAATTTTAAGTTATTTATTTATTTATTTGTTTATTAGAGGGTGAACTGTTCCAGAGGTGTACAAGTGTAACATGGGAATAAGGAATATGAAAAACCCCTCAAGGAACTGTCTGAGTAAGGAAGGAAAGAAGGAAAGAAGGAAAGAAGGAAGGAAGGATAAGAAGAGGCAAAAAGAAAATAAGAAAGTGAGGAGAACTCAAGCTATTGGGACTAAAGAGTTGTGTAACCATAAAAACACCAATTATCAGCAAAACTAATCGGAAGAAGGCTTCAGTTTGCTAGGGAGCATAAAGAATGGACTGCCTCAGGAAAAGGTCATGTGGTCCAAAGAGTCCAGACTACATCAGGGCAAGAAGAGAGGCAGATTTAAGTGGTTGTTTTATTACGAAAGAAAGAATGAAAGAAAAAATAGTTTTAAAAATGGAGAAAAATGAATAAGAGGGCAAGAAAAAGAGAAAGACATAAAAATAACAGAGAGAGAGAGAGAGAGAGAGAGAGAGAGAGAGAGAGAGAGAAAGAAAGAAAGAAAGAAAGAAAGAAAGAAAGAAGGAATAGGAACAAGTGAAGCATAAAGACAATTAATAAAAAAGAAAGAAACAAAGAAAAAAGAGGAAAAATATAGAGAAAATTAAGAAAGAAAGAAAGAAAGAAAGAAAGAAAGAAAGATGGACAGAGAAAATGAATGAGGAAAATGGAAAAAATAACAGAAAGAAAGAATAAGAAAGAAGGAACTATATAGAAATAAAATTACAAGAAAGAAAGCCTAGAACCAGAAGCATAGAGAAAATTAATAAGAAATATAGTATGAAATAATGAAAAAATTACAGAGAAAAAATGAAAAAGAAAGAAAGGAAAAGAAAAAAGGAAGAAGGAAAAGTACAGTATATAGAAAAAAATCATAAGTAAGAAAGAAGCTTTAGGCCACACCTGCCAGTGCCAAAACTTTGAGTGACAGGGTTTTATATCAGTGCAGTCATGATGTTACTGATAGTTTATCTCTAAATCACACACATACTGCAGGGAGTCAGACATCTACTGGTCCTTATTTAAGTGCATGGTGAAGAGGTGTCGGTTTGACACACTGAGTTTCCAAAACACATCTGAGCCCTTATTCTCACACACACACACACACACACACACACACACACACACACACGCTTGTATCTACCTGTAATTGGGTGTCACCTGAGACAGGAATTACAATGGAGGGCAAATCTGACACTCAACATCTACAGCACCATGTGCAACACACACACACACACACACACACACCGTAAAAAAGCACTGCTGAGAGATTTATTTTACTGACTATGCAGAAACCCACACAAACACACACACACACACACACACACACACACACCTCTGCTTTCAGTGGGACACGTCTAACACGTTTCCTGCTTATAAAAACACGACATGCGGAGTTTCCTGTAAACTGCAGCACTGAGATCATCTCAGGGCTCTGATGAACCGAGTCTACTCACATCTCCAGATCTCATGTCCGGGTCACTGATCCACTCCTGACTCCGGGATCCGCTCTCACTCACACACGATCGAGCTGGATCTAATCTAGTCCGAATGCGCACACCGCTCTGTCTGATCCCAGGCTCGCACCAGGTTGTTGAACGTTTCCATGGAAACGGTTTCCTAGTAACGCCGCCGCCGACGCTCGATTTAAACGTCACAAGAACGCCTGGTGGCGCGTTCTCCGTCGAGGAAACAACACCAGAAACAACAACAACATAAATACACAGCTTTCACACTCCATTTACCCATAAACACGTTTCAGAGCTACATTTCATTACACATGGAGCCGTGGCGGATTCTTGTGATTCTCAAGTTATCGACGATTCACTGAGTCGATTCCGAGCACTAGACCGTGTTTGAATCATTTCCTAAATGAGTCTTGCCATTTATAGTGCACATTTACTCTATCCACTTTCTTTCAGGCCTATGCTACAAGGGTTTTTTGTGTAAATGAGAGTATTGTATTGAATTGTATATGTAGAGCACGGAGTCATTTCAGATTCAGCTTTGGTTCGAATCAATCGGTTCACTGTGTATTTTAATCATTTATTAAATTATTCTTTAACTGACTCTTTTGATATTTTAAAATAAATTGTATATTCTATTTATGTGTTTATTTATTTATTTTCAGGTATTGTAGTTTATTTGCTGTAAAATGTTGAACTTATTCAATCCATGTAGTTCAGTACACACGACCATCATTCCATCCATCTGGGGACCGTGGAGGCTAATGATGATTACCATTGTATATATTCCCATTTATATGCATTACACATGCAATGTAACGTCAATGAATGTAATCTGCATGTCTTTGTATTGTGGGAGGAAACTGGAGTAACCGGAGGAAACCCACCAAGCATGAGGAAAACATGCAAACTCCATGCACATAGACCCCCCCAAGGTGGGAATCGAACCTAGGCCCTTGAGGTGCAAGGCGACAGTGCTAACTACTAAACCACCATCAGCATACATTAACTATTTAAATCCTTTACTTTCATTTCTTAAAATAAAGAACCCGTGAATCTTGAAAATCTATTGATGTGTCATAATGTTTGTTTTTCATATTTCTTTATGTAAAAGAACAAAAACAAGGCCAAGCATATGAAACCACTGATGTTTTATTCTCATAAATACTACAGTCTGTGTGGTGATAAGCTCAGCATTATAAATATGTGACAATGAGAATGTTTTTTGATATAACCTGATTTATACCTGTTCATAAATACATTTAAATTAACAGTTCATGTTATCAGTATTAAAAAGCATGCAAGTCCTTTTTTTTAAATAATTGTAATTTACATTTGTGCTGTCTTACTGCACTAAGAAAATGCATGACTTGAATATCATATTTTCAGTAAGTTCAAAAGTTACAGAAACACAGTCCATATGTACAGAATGGTAAGCGTCTTTATTAAAGGATTGATCAGTTATTTTAAGCTAAAGGTATTTTATATAACAAAATATCTAGAAATAATGAGACAGGAGAGAATTTTACAAAAGTAAAATTGTAATTGCAAATAAACAACAGTCACCTGCCGTCCAGATGACACTAGATGGCGCCAGTGAGTAAAAGTTTACATCATGCTCTACAATTATAGTACTGTACATATACTGTAGTATTTTAAACTTGCACAGTTTAAGTTAAACTAAAAGAACCTTAATTTACAGTAATATGATTTTAATTTAGACTTTATATAGAAACTTGCATCAGCCACAGTTTACTATACAATACTATAACTACTTAATAATAATAATAATAATAATAATAATAATAATAATAATAATAATAATTAATATGCCTTGTTCTGTCAAATAACGAATATATTTATTTGCAGAACAAGGCAGCGGATTAACCTTTAAAAAGGAGTTTAGCACCAGTCGTTGGCAGCCCTGTAGAGTAATGATGTCACCACCCTCGGGGACATGTCCATCCATACAGACTGCGTGATCAAAGCAAACAGGTCTCAATACATCAATTCCATCTGAGCACAACCTCTGGGAGAGGTCCAGCACTCTGACACGTGATTATGGCCTTATGTCATTTTTTTCATGTTCATATAACATCCATGTTATGTTGAAAATTTTGTAAAAGTGTGTAATTTTTATTTATTGAGTTTAAACAGGATAAATGTGTTACTTATTGCTTAAACGTACAAACATATTATCTTATAAATTATATATTTTGCTTATGCCTAAATTCTTCATCTTATTTTAAATATGTTTCTCTGTGACTTTGAATGAGAATTTGGAACGAGAAATATGTTAAATGTGGGGTGTGAAAACCACAAGAGATCTCTTCATTATTTGGCACTAGGACTGGATCATCGATCAACATTCACATTCTCCCTGTGCTGGAACATCACCATGCTGTATAAAACATGAACACCATACAATAAAAAGTCATGCAGAATGAAGAAAGTTAAAAGTGTTGAGAGAAAAGATGCAACATGGTTGTTCTAAGGATTTGCACTCCAAGATTGTGTGGAATTACAGCACTAAAATAGTCCCGTATCTGTCCTGATTATTTTTTTTTATTATTATTACCAGCTACATTTTATTTTTTATTTAATTCTTCTTTTTAATTATTTAATGTTTTATTACAACCATTTTATTTATTTTTTTTCCTGATGATGGACATTACCACCATTTATATCAATTAACACCATTTAACA
>CM059206.1:3997500-4012500 GCA_030347435.1 Clarias fuscus | reverse complement strand
GTGTGTGTGTGTGTCTGCATACTGGTTAGGTTGGTTTTGAAATGCTCATGCACAAACGCCTGCAACTCCTATGATGATGAAAAAGCATCACATCTGCACTTCATTACAGCGCGAGCGCACCGGATCAATACGTCATTACATGTAACCAGATGTTGTTACGCAGTGCTGCTTCACGAGCGCACGTGCGCGCGGCAGGACCCGCTCATCCGCCCTCCTGCATCATCATCATATTATTATTATTATTATTATTAAGCCCCGTATTAATGCATTTTGCACTGCTCATTAATGAAAAGACACCGGTGTTTGCCTGCGCGCGCGTGTGTGTGTGTGGGTCTAAAATTGTGGTCTTAAAGCGTTTCCAAGCAACAGAGAGAGGATGTGCATGATCTATGTTGATGCTTTTATCTGATGAAATAAACGACATTAGGGATGCCTGGACAGATGTGCATGGTGAATGTGAGTGCAGATGTGCGGGTCAGCCCTCGGTTATGACCTTGAAGCGATGCCGAACATTGTGGACGCTACCGGGGAGGTGTTCATGCGCGTTAACAAGGCGTCCAGGAAACGCAGGAATCCGGAATTTCAAACATGAGCAAAGTGTTTTAAATATATACTGCCGATATATTCCCAGTGTACTCAGATCAGCCATAACATTAAAACCACCGAGTGTTGAAGGGAAGAGTGTTAATTATCTGGTTGCATATATGAATACATGTCATTTCTCAGAGCTGATGTGTTGGAAGGAGGAAAAATGGGCAAGCGGCAAAAACATACAGTATCTGAGTAGAGTTGCCACAACTGTCCTGTAAAATACAAAGATGTCTTGGAATTGGACACTAAAATATGAGATAGCAGCATGTAGTCTGAGATAGCAGCATAGAGTCAGTGGATAAAAGGAATAGGAAAAAAAGGTCAAAGCCATTAGAGTCGCGTTTTAGAAAAAAAAAAGGAAAGAAAAGGAGACATGAGCAAAGGATAAATGTATATAGCAGATACAGGAGAAATAATGTAC
The DNA here is from genome assembly GCA_030347435.1 of Clarias fuscus. Classification (NCBI taxonomy): domain Eukaryota; kingdom Metazoa; phylum Chordata; class Actinopteri; order Siluriformes; family Clariidae; genus Clarias; species Clarias fuscus. The sequence goes on along the minus strand of CM059206.1, from coordinate 4,011,488 downwards.
ATATTGTCACACTGACTTTTTACAAATGAACAAGACGAACCGGTCGATCAGACAGTGACCAGAACTGGCTGGTATTCAGTTTGATTGGCCGTGACAGGTGATCGACCAATCAGCCTCGTATGTAAACGATTCTGTACCGAGCGCAGATGCTTTCGAGTGGCACAACGGAAACACATTTTTATGGTGTTACATTATCAAAAATCCTACATTAAAAGCCTCCGATTTGCTTTTGTCTCTGGGAGCAAGTTAATCTCAAGCACCAAGAGTGGAAATTAGTCGTTAGTAGCTGCACGCGCCCACATGCTTGCGGACAGTCACCCCATGTGCTCACTGTCGAGTCGAGGTTAGAGACTTTAGAGGCATTTGAGGTGGTAAAATGTCACTGTTCCCTACAGGTGATGCACTCCAGTTACACATTTTGTGGTAGGAGTGAATTACTTGCTTAAGTTTGTTTAGAAATAATATTTAAGGTGGAGGACAGCGATGCATGCTGCTCTGTAAAACCAGTAAACCCAGAAAAATGTTTGTATTTGAAGTTAGTTTGTAGTGTTTACAGTCAATGCTGCACCTGGTTTTTAAAACGTTGAAACTAATGTTATAAAGAAGGAACTACATTTAATTAACTTTTTTTTAAATCTGAAAAACTGTATTATGGAAGGCATAATTAGCACCGTCGCCTTGCACCGCCAGGGTCCGGGTTCGATCCCCGACCAGGCTCAATTCCCGTCTCTGTGTGCATGGAGTTTGCATGTTCTCCCCGTGCTGGGTGGGTTTCCTCCGGGTACTCCGGTTTCCTCCCAAAGACATGTAGGTTAGGCTAATTGGCATTCCCAAATTGCCCGTAGTGTGTGAGTGTGTGTGTGTGTGTGTGTGTGTGTGTGTGTGTGTGTGTGTGTGTGTGCCCTGCGATGGATTAGCACCCTGTCCAGGGTGTACCCTGCCATGTGCCCCAAGTCTCCTGGGATAGACTCCAGGCCCCCCGTGACCCTGAATACAGGATTAAGCGGTATAGATGATGAGTGAGTGAGTGTATTATGGAATCGGGATATTTAAGAAAATCACGATTCTTATGGAATCATCATTTTTTCCTATGTCTAGTAGGTAACTGTTATCTCCTTATAATAATAATAATTATAATATTATTCGTGTAGTAAAATAGTATGTTATTATGCTAACATACATTGCTGTGTCGTTTGCTTACAAAACAGTGGATATAATGGATATATAATTAAATTTATAAGTTAAGGCAAAGCCATGCAATCACGCTGATCAACTAGCTAGCTAAGACTCATTGTAGCCCCTTATAAAAAAAAGGAAAAAAAACCTCCAACCCCTATTTCCATTTAATGGAATTGGTAACCCGAGATCTGAGAGACTTTAAAAAGAACCACATTGTGATGGCTAAAGAGCTGGGTTAGATTATCTCCAACACAGCAGCTCTTATGAGGTGTTCCTGGCATGCCGTGGTTAGTACCTATTAAAAGTGGACCAAGGAAGGACAACCGGTACGGGCGATAGTAGCACAATGCACAAGGCTCACTCATGGGCGTGAGGAGCGTATGCTAGTCCGTCTGGTCCGATTACACAGAAGAGCAACGGTACAAAGTCAATGCTGGCTCTGATAGAAAGGTGTCAGGAAACACAGTGCATCGTATGTGTCACAGTGCGTACGTGTCCGAGTAGTTGCGTGACCGGTCAGAGAGCCCATGCTGACCCGTGTCCACCATGTAAACGACATAAAGCAATATTAGGCAGGTGGTTTTAATGTTATGGCTGATACCTGAATATACAGTGATGAATGCAATTAGTTCTCAGATCATTCATTCCTCTTTATCCTGATCATGGTCACTCTCGACTGGAAAGCAGTGAGCTTTATGAACTTCAGGAGAAGCTGTTTATACTGTCACTGCTATAACATAAGCCCAAGCAGGAGCTTGTTTCACGGGCATGTTTCTCTGATCATGTCTGATCGCCGTTAGGTGAAGGTTTGTAAAAGGGCTGTTTAGCAACGGTCACTGAAAGACAGCAGTGTTTCAGAAGGCTTAAAGAGTTATTGTGTGTGTTGTCATGGCGATAATGCGGCGTCGTCAGGTTGCTGAGGGCGGCCAGGAAGCAGAGATACTGCTGTGCACAATCACTCGCTAATGGATGTGAGTGGAATGTGATCCTGTATATGAGAGCACTTCAAGATTACAGGAACAGTCAGCATGACAGTGGGGTTTTAGGAATCAGACAGGCAGACAGACTGACGTACTGTGTGGCCGAAAGTTTGTAGACACCTTATTGTAGACACCTGAACATTATTCAAATCATTCAAGTTTATTTGTATAGCGCTTTTAACAACGGTCAAGCAGCTTTATAGAATCAAAAGAAAATCATGGAAATGAGGATAAAATGTGTGAACAAATATGTATGAATCAAAATGATCAGAACATTATGAACCTCCCATATTTACATTGGATAACTAACAAGCATACACACACAGACACACACAGACACACACATCTCAGAGAGGCAAAGCGAGAGAAAGAGAGCGTGATTAGGGGGGTGATGTATTGCACTGAATGGGGAATGAGTCATTCTCCCAGGAGCAGGAGCAACACTGCAGCACTCTCGCTGTGACTTACACTGTAAACCGGAAACTCTTCTTATAGCCGCAGGACGTCCTCATGTCCCCTGGAATAACAGCCAGATGTTTAAATGTGAAATGATCTTTTCTTTTGTCTTTTCACTAGAGGAGTTTTAGTCATCAAATAGTTCAATTTTAATTTCCAATATTCTACAAGAACAAGACGTTAGAAATGGGAAGATGGGGATGACATCGCAAAAACGATCATATTATTTTTTGGCCGCGACCCATTTTTTAATTATTTGCTGAGTCATGTTTGTATAGCTGGTTAAAATTAAACACAGTTTAGTTCATCATGTAAGTAAAAGAATGTTTCTATACTGCACAATCCAGAGTCATATATATATGTGTGTGTGTGTATTTGTATTTAAAATAAACGTAGAAAATGCTTTAAAAAATGGCAAAATGCCAAATGCCATCCGGTTTCCTCCCGCAGTCCAAATACATGCAGGTTAGGATAATTGGAGTTCCCGAATTACCTGTAGTGTGTGAGTGTGAGTGTACCGCGCTCCTGGTGTAGGCTCCAGGCCCCCTTATCTATTACCAAAAGACACGTCAAAATATATTTGTGCTTGTGTGTTTTGCATATATACTGTACATATATGGCTCAGATCTTTTTTTTTTTTATTCATTCATTCATTATAAATTAATTAACTGTTAACCCTCTGGTTTTCGCTCTAATTTATTCGTGTCCCACCCATGTTGTTAGCGCCCCCCCCCCCTCCCCCCTCCCCCCCTTCAGCGACACCTACTGTACCAAGCAGAGAGGGTGTAGGCTAGCATGTGCTTCCTGTTGCACATGTCAAGCCACCAACCACGCCTTTTTAAACCTCTGCTCGTGCATCATTAGGGCATGGCGTAACACACTCAAAGGAAAGCGAAATCTGCCTCTTCCGCTTGCGTGATGTGCCCATGTGATGTGTCTCGTGTTCCTGAACAGGATAAGCGGTGTAGAGAGCGAGAGAGAGAGAGCGGGTCTAAATCATCACATCAGTGCAGGGGCGTAATCACCAGGCGGGACTGGAGGACATGTCACCCTTCATTTTGTGTGAAACAGTGAAATTCAATCCCACTGATGAACTGACATCCATGCCAGGATTCCAACTCATGAACCTGCCCTCTGACATGTACTATCCTCTGTCTTATCACAGCATCAGGAGCGAGCAGCGTTTAATAACAAGGCTGTTACATTGAAGCACTGCAAAAATCAACAGTTACGTTCAGTGGGTTTGAGGTGAGCTCTACTGGACAGTGTAGTACACAAACACTAACATTATATTTACTTGGTGCAATGTGTGGAGGTGACCGGTGATTCTCCTCCCTAGTAAGCACTATCATCTACACCCTGGTATGAGTTTAAATATGAACGCGGTGCCCTGTCCATAGTTTATTAGTACGTTTAACTTTCAATTTGCAGAAACAAGCCCTGATATATTTTGATTGAAGGTGTTTGATTTCAATAAAACTCTGAATAAGCACTGTGACACGCTGTATGTTTTCCTCCACCGATTAAAAACAACTCTCCAAGCTATCCCCATTATACCCGATTGAGGCGTTTACACTTCCATAGATAGAGCGGTCAGACTAAATTCTGCGGCCCCTTGGTGCAGGGATGCTCGAGCCCGACCGTCCTGCACTTATGGATGTACAAAAAGCTAAGAAAAAGTTTTAGCAGGTTTGGTTACGATGCGGTCCACGTACTGCACACTGTAAGGTGAACACCTGATCATTAGATCCATGTCTCTTTCCTGTTGTAATGTTCTCCACTGTTCTTGAAAGGCTTTATACTAGATCTTAGAGTGTAGTTCTAGAGATTCATATTCACTCAAGGGCTCAGATAAATGATCTTGGGATGTTGAGGAGGTTTCAGTGCCACTTTACCCCAAAGCTGTTCAGTCACACCATAGAGCTGGCGTTGTGTACAGGTGCATCATCATGCAGGAGAGGTTAGAGCCACTGAAGGGAAAAATGTAATCCTCGCTTTCCTATACAATTCCTTTAATACTGTCAAGGATTAGGGTATTTGGGGTAGAACCACCTATGAATGTAATGATCAGGTGTCTGTATATTTTTGGCCACATCACGTACAAGGCTGCATTTAAAGCCATGTACAGTAACAGATGTTTCCTTCTGTTTGCGATAGCTACTGTAGCTGGCTGTTTATTTTCATTTACTGAGCATCGTCACTAGCGTCTGGAGCAGCAGGAAACTTGCACTACAGGGATTACACAAAAGGAAGTGTTTCAGAAAAGCTCAAAGAACTTAAGTAAATTGTACCTGATTGTGAGTTTATGTCTGTGTGTGTGTGTGTGTGTGTGTGTGTGTGTGTGTGTGTGTGTGTGTGTGTGTGTGTGTGTGTGTGTGTGCATGAGACTGAGTGTGTGAGTATGTGTCAATGTGCAAGACAGCTTTTCTTTTTTTTTTTTTTTGTTCAGGCAGACTGCAGGATCTGAAAGTGACAGGCATTGAAATGAGTCAGGATCTGTAATACAGCTGTCAAGTCAATGTGTTCCAGAGACAGAGGGAGAGAGAGACCAGGGCTGTAGGCTATACATTGATCTGAAAGGACAACATGACAATAATGGACACAAACACGCACAGGCTCTGTGTTTATATGACTTCCAGACCAGCTGGGATTTATTGGAATTGTTATGGTGTTAAAGGAAATTGGATTTTACGATCGGATTGGATATTTTAGGGGTTAGAAATGATGATATTTATACTACTGCACCATACTGTTCAAGTCAAAGCTGGACGTTTGATTGTGCAGAATAACAGAACACAGTTATGAGAGTAAGAGCTCCCTTTATGTCTCTATATAATCCCCTGCTACACTAATGCACTTATCCCAATGTCTCACTAGTGCTTTGACACCATCAAGGTAGAAAGTATTGCTGAAAATGTTTGCACCATTCAAATGTTTCACTTCAGCTAAGAGGCTCATCACTGTACTGTGCTTGAAGCCTCTTTAAAACTGAGACTTCAATCGCTTTTACATCTTCATTCACCAGAGTCAGAAGTCCTGGTTTGGCTTGAACACCTCTTGTGTTTCTCATGTAGGAAGGGAAACTGATGTTTGATGGTGAAAGCTCTAAACAACAGAAGCCTGAGCAGTGCAGTGGTAACTCAATGGTTAAGGTTCTAGGCTATTGATCAAAAGGTTGGAGGTTTACACCCCAATACTATCAAGCTGAGGCTTTCAGTATGTCCTGTAACCCTATCTGCTCCAGAGATCCTGGATCATGTCTGTCTTTGCTTCCTAATAGACTGTGATAGGTGTCAAAAGGATTGCAATGTGCTAATAACAGCTTCTTTACGCAGTGTTCAATTTACTTAACGGTGTGCATGTATTCATCCAATTTTAGGTTTTAAGACTGAAATTATTTAAAGCAAGAAATGTCCTTAAATGCATTGAGTAAAGTCTACTTGTCAGGGTTTACAGTGGACAAATAAATGGATAAGTGAGATATATTAATGCAGCGAGCAACAGTAGCTGCTATAATACAATAGAAGAAAAATAAAAGATACCCCAAACTTCTGGTTAAGTAACCCGGAGTGAACTTTCCAAATATTCTGTGAATATTAAAGCCTCTGCATTTTGGTTTTGACTCATTATTTGCTGATGCACATGCAAATCCATGTACGGTACATTTCCCTGCATCTTTTTAAATTCGTTTTCTTGGCTTCTGACGTTCCAGTGATTCAGAGTCACTTGATGTTGTTGATGAACTTGTGGAGGTAGCTGAACTCCTACACTACTGCAGCATGTCAGGATAGTGAAAAACACTAAAACAGTGCGTACACTCGAGATTTAAATGTGGCTTGTTTGAATACGACTTGTTTAAATAAATGGTAATGAGCTGGGTATTTATACACTTTTCTTCTACCTACTCGTTGGCAGTTTCATTGGTCTGGTAGGTTTTTTCCTCCTTGAACCAGTTGACCTTCATCTCTCAATCAGCCTAAGCACATGCAGTCAGTAGCAAAGCGCTAATTAGTTAATCAGTTGTGGGCTAAAAACACTACAGCATTGACCTTGTCAGGTCAATGGGTTGTCGAGTCATGTGGAACTCCAAACCAGACAGTCTTTAACGTTGTTCAAGTCCTTTTAGCTAGCTGCTGTTTCTTTACACATTTATCCAACATCATTTAAAGATAACAAATAAATACAAATCTAATCTACATATAGAGTACTGTGCAGTTGTTAGGCACTGTATATATTTATTATATATATTTATATATAAATAAAGCAAGCAGCATATTAAATGATTAACCAGTTTTTAGAAGGAAACAAACAAACAAACAAAAACTAATGCAGCTTCTGGGTTTTGCATGAAAATAGAAAGGAGCGATTTGTGTGATAAAGTTACCTGAAGACCTCTGTCATGTGTCACGAACTTGAGTGTGAGGCATAAACGCAGAGGCAGATGTTCCACAGAAATGGATTTTATTTTATAAGTGAAATTCAGGGAAAAAACTACAAACAAAACACTTTTCTGTAAAATAAACCAAAACACGATTAAACAAACGAGACATATACTTTCAACTTAATGTAACAAATGCAAGACACTAGCTTCAACTCAAACACACCTTTTATAATGAGATTAATGATCAACTCGGATCAGGTGCGCGCCCACGTCACCTGACCGAGTTGCGAACTGGGAAATGAAGTATTAAACTGAAGCTTAAAAGAACTACACAAAAATGTCTTAGGGCGCTTTGGCGCCCTCTAGGGGTTGTCCCTGACATCATGTTGTTGTTGGCAGCACGCTCAGTAAAACAGCTGTTTTACTTAGAAAGTTGCACACATCTGTATATAACACTACTGATTCATTTAAAGCAAAGAGTTTTCACACCAAATATTGATTGTGTTTTTTTACTCTTTTATATAAAAATATTTTCAAATGCATATTTGCTTATGTTTCCAAGACATTTGAATGGTACTTGTAAATAAAAAAGTAGTTACAGTAGGTTTTACTGAACATGCTGGAGTATATGATTTCTTCTGGTAAAAAATCTCCTTTCTATTTTCATGCATTATTACACATTATCTCAACTGACTAGAGCCGATTCCACTCACTCAAATTGATTCACGGGTCTTTTTGCCTTGACAAAGAGACAGCTACAAATTCATTCATTTTGTCTATTTTTCACTTCTATAATTCGGTTATATTGTACAGTATTGTTGTTGTTGGTCTTTCGGGCTGCTCCCGGCAAGGGAGGCAACAGGAGTTGCACATACAAGCTTGGCACAGGTTTTACACCGGATGCTCTTCCGGGCACAACCCTCCTGTTTTATCCAGGCTTGGGACTGGCGCTGCATCCAGTGACTGGGAATCGAACCTGGGCCTTCCGCAAAACACCACTGACCCACCAGTGCTCATAGTTTATATTATAATTTTTTTTTCTCCCTATGCCACAAAGACACTAAATTCTTCTGGTCTGTAAACCGAAACTCTGAGTGTACTGTAGCTCTGGCTGTAATTCCTATTCCAGGTTTACAGTATATTAATTCTAATAACATTACTGTTTCTGTAGTAATAGCTCGTTCACAGGAGATAGGTTTAAAAGCGTTCTCTTATGCAGCAAACAGAATGGGATTATCAGAGATACAGTGAAGTTTTCCGTTGTGCTAAAGTGAGAAGAGACAATGCTGCACTTGAAAATAAATGAATATTTTTGGTTGGCTAAATGTTAACAGAAAGTTGGAATAATACACTACGGCATGCGCTGTAACAGGAGCAGTTGCATTTAAAGCATAGATGAAACTTTGTCATTCAGTCCTTTTACTTTTAAATATCATTTTATCAATTTTAAATGGATCAGACCAAATTTCTTCAGAACCCTTCATAAACCTTTATTTGCATCACTCTTTTAATTGGTTCATTTGCAGACTTCAAATTTAACTTGCCATCATCATAATCATCATCATCATCATCATAACAACAATAACTACAATAATAATCTCTGGATTCATTTCACAGTGACCTTCTTTCAAAAAATGACAGACGATGTTATCGATTAAGAAATTTGAGAGAAGTTATTTCTGTCGGAGGATATCTGCGAGACAAAATCGATGTGTTGGTTTATTTTAAGCTTTAATACGATGATATGCTATACTATATGCTGCATGCTAGCTGTAGTCCTGGATCAAACTTCCATGAACCATTGTTACATTACAAAGCTTACAATAGTAATAGTAACACAAAGCTTTTAGGAAGATTTGAGCTAAAAAAAAAAAAAAAAAGGAGAAGTTGTACCAGGAAAGGAAGTTAAATACCTAGCATAACATGCACTAACTTTTAGCTAGCTGCTTGATTTCCCTATAAGCTTTGATTAGCATACACTACATTACTTATTAGCTTGTTGTTGGAGCCATAAAGTACATTTTGGGTGGATCTCTGTGGTATTTGACTTCATTATTACGTAGATGTAAAGTAACCTTTTTTGTGACATATCTGTGACATATTTGTGACTATTGGCTTACATAAAAGTCATAGGTCAATTTCATATGTTTACGGTAGCAACCGTTTAATGTTTGATTTATTAGAAGGAAGGAAGGACTCTGTGTTAGACAGTCTTTTGACCGTTCTTTGAAACCATATTTAATTTGAAGTTTGAAAAGGTGTAAATAGTTCTTAAGTTTAATTTGTTGAGTGTCTTGTATCCAGACAAACGAAGATTAAACTGATACACTACAAGTTTTGTGGTTTTACGCGTCAAATCCTTGTGCCGGTCCTTATGGAAATGGCGAAGAACAGGAAAACATACTGTAGATCGCCATTACATTTGTCATCCTTAATTATTTGATCCTCTTTTCTTCACATTTCACTATTATGCTTCTTTTTTGTTTCTTTTCTGGTTTCCGCTTTTGAAAAGCGTAGCCATGTTAACAAGATACAGTCAGCATACAAACGCCCCGCCTCATGAATTTTTGCCTTAAGAACTGAAATTTTCCAAGAAATTTGCCTCAGCACACAAAGCACTTTCGACATATGAGAAAGGGGAGCCACTTTCAGTTTAGTTTTTAAAGCAGCCAGTGCAAAGAGGAATTATAAATTAAGGTTTAAATTAAAGTGAGGTTTAATATCTATTTATTTCACATTTTTACTTCATTTACATGTCTTTTCTGAATGTTTGATTGTTTTTATATGCAAAAATATGTGTTATAGTGTTGGAAATCAGTAATATTTTTGGGTGGCTGGAACGAATTATCTGCGTTCACATTATTTTGTATGCGTTTCACAATACGAAAATTTCATCTTAAGAATCCGGAACGGATTAAATTTGTATGACGAGGCATCGCTGTAGAAGAGTGTCTGCCTTGGCCTGTCGGACATTACGGAGGAGTTCAGCACTTTGAGAATTTTATGTAGAATTTTATGTACAGTATGTGTGAGTTTTGGATGATAAGAATGAACTCATTCCTGTTCTCATGGGAAGCGTTAATAGCTAAACACACACACGTGCGTGCGTATATGGTAGCCAGGTGACAGAGGAGCAGTCCGGCTAGCTTGAGTGCTCCGTGTTGGCTTTTAATTACAGTTCTCATTGCTTGATCAACAGAAGCAGCGGAATAATGTAGTACTGGTAGTTAGTTAATTATTTTCCGCACATAAGAGACATTACAAAGAAATGCAATGAAATGTCCGGATTCCTCTGAAATCCTTCTATGCTCTTTTACACCTCCGGCACATCTGCTTCCCAGGTTAATGAGTAAATGTGCAATTTTACGTCATGATGGAAAGGTTAACTATACACTTGCTCATGTCTAAATTATATGCGTGAATGTCATACAGCATGTGAGTGAAACCAATGCACTGAAGTCTTTTGGGTCATTTCCCGTGGGAAAAGCCGTCTCTGCATGACTTTTAATATAATGCCAAATTCAGGTGGAGAAGGGCACGCTGACATTTTGTATTATTAAAGCTTGACTTTGTTTTGTATCACATCGCTATTCTGATTCAGCGAAAAGCCCTGACAGTAGCACAAACACAGTTCACAGGGTTATAATAAAGCTCCACTGTAATACGCTGTTCTATAGCAACAGCACATTTATAGGGATTTGTACAGTGAACTGTGGATGTCCTACATAACCAGAATAGAAACAACAGAAAGAAGTACAGTAATCATTGATGTGAATTCTCTAGAAGAGTAAGTAACTTAGTAAGGAGTCTTCATCGTCTGCTGCTTTTTTCTGTCTTATTCTCAACAAAAGAAGAAAATTCAAGGCTGCTGAAGGAACTGTTGATTCTAGCTATAACTAAATGATACCTGGAATAAAATTATATATTGTGCATGTTGCAGAAAAATAAATCTTACTATAAATAAATGTAAAAAATGTAACATAATTTTGTTTAATAAATAAAAATCTGAAATAAGTTATAAGTGGTATAATAGGAATAAAAGAATTTAGAACATGTTATTATTCTTTTACTGTATATTTTTAAGTCAGACACTAATTACTTTCCAGATAAATACAGTGGAACCTTGGATTACGAGCATAATTCGTTCCAGAAGCTGGCTTGTATTCCAAAACACTCGTAAACCAAATCAAATCTTCCCATAAGAACTAATGAAAACTCAAATAATTTGTTCCACTGCCCAAAAAATAAATACAGAAAAATAATTAATACAATATATAAAGTAAAAATACAACAAATTAACCTGCACTTTACCTTTAAAAAAAGTTAAAATAAATGCAGACAGATAAGTGTTTCCGTTTGTGCGCGCAGGCGCCGTGTATTTGTGTGTGTGTGTGTGTGTGTGTGTGTGTGTGTGTGTGTGTGTGTGTGTGTGTGGAATTAGCCCTTTCCCTCGCCTCGTTTTACACAGTAAAACTCCTCCTCCCTACCCCCACCTCGCTTTTTAAGTTTCACAACATACACACACACAACGGAAACACTGTTTTAAAGGGGAAAAAATAAATCTCTCTAATGACACTCGCGTGAGTGCAGACTAACGGAATCACTGCTGTAAAGTAAAAAAAAAAAAAAACTTTCTGTGTAGAGCAGAGTGTGTGTGTCTGTGTGAAGCCGGGGAGGAGGGGTGTAAAGGCGAGAGAGTGTGTGTGTGTGTGTGTGTGTGTGTCGGTCTAAAAAAACTCGGCACTCGTAAACCAAGACATGCTCGTTTTTCAAGTCAAAATTTATTACAAATCTTTGCTCGTCTTGCGGAACACTCGCAATCTGAGGTTCTACGGTAAGTTAAAATCACTGATTTGCACACACACAAACACACACACACACACACACTGGAAATATGCACTGGCTGGCCAAAAGTCACACACTATAAGATTGAATTCAATCACTATTATCTTTGATGTCCAGTTCGTGTGTGAAAATTATTCCTGATGCTCCCAGATTCACCCTTTCACACTCTGCGTTCTGGAATACGTACCATATCATCAGGGAAGAAAAACTACATAGATGTGATGTACTGGTGATTCAGTACATTCAAGTGGTCAGCTGACTTCATTTTATTGCCCCATAACGTTGCTGAGTCTCGACTTGAGCGACTGAAGCGACCCCAGATCTGTCTCCAAAGGCTTGTACAGTGGACACTATGCATGATGGGTGCATCGCTTCATGGGCTTCCCTTCTCACCCTGACACGCCCATCACTCAGATGGAATAGGCTCAATCTGGACTCATCAGGTCACATCGTGTTTTTCCATCGCTCCAAGTAGTTTTCTTATGGATACACAGATGTTTAGTCCCAATCCTGTGAGTACACTGTGTATGTATGGAAATGCTCCACTATTAAATATAGCTCTGTTTACTTTTGATTTTTAACATTCAAATTCACGGATCCTTCCAGGTTTTGATAATGTGTTGAAGGTTTCTTAACCCAGTTCTGGTCATTTCAAATCTCCTTTGTTGTTTCCTTGCTTGATGTAGGCCAATAATTTGACGCTTCTGAAATGGCTGTGTTTTTTTTTTTTTTCGGCTAGGAAGTGTATATATACCAATCAGCCATAACATTACAAGACAATATATTATGCCTAGTATTAAGGCTCCGCCTCATGCCACCCAGGCAGCTCTTGCCCCTTGGGGCGTGGCTCTGATGGGCTTCTGGGTGTGTGCTGTGGTGTCCTGGCTAAAGGACGTTGGCAGCAGGTCATTTGGGTTCTGTTGATCAGACTGGTTTGTCCAGTGCATTCCATGGGTGCTCAATCTAATTGGGAGCTGAGAAGTTTAAAGGCTGGGTCCTTGGGCTTTTTGCCTAACGGGCTCCATGCGTGGTGCACTTGGTGTTTTGGTGCCTTTCTGTTGTGACCAGCATTGACTTTCTTTGGCAAGTGGTGAAGTTGCAATGGCTAGGATAGGACGGGTCTCCCTTTGCTCCCCAAAGGAATCCAACTTATATGTTGCAACTAATCAAAATTTAATACAATAAATATTTGTAATGATTTTTCTTTAATTATTAATGTAATTAAAATAAATTTACTGTATTTTCCTGTTTCAGAAGGGTTAAAAGTGCTGCGTGTGTATATGCTAATCCTCACAAAACAAAAATCAGAAATACTTTTGCAGTTTGGTGTCATATTTGTTCATCACGTCCTATTTTCTTTTCATTTCTTTAAAAAAAAAAAAAACAAGCAAACACTTTAAATAACGCTTACCCTGCAGCAAGTATTACGTCCTCGCCTTTTTCTCTTCTGTATTGAATTAAACCAGAACACTAAAACGTTTTTCCTCAGCAGGCAGAAACAGAGACTGCAAATGGGATTAAATGTGTTTTCTCTGTCAATACTTTCCCTCAAGGCGCCCCATTAATAAATCATTCACACAAACCCTCAAACTGCGGTTTTATTCCCTGCCGATGTGTCCAACAGGGGGCGGAAGTGCACGGATAAACCCCCCCTCCATGTCTCTCCACATCTCTCCATGTCTCTCCACGTCTCTCCGGTACCCCCAGGGTACTCTCTCTTTGTGGAGGTGGACTTGTGCTGCTAGAGTCACAGATTTGGAGATCTGTGTGTTTAAGAGTTACTGTAAGCGACCCGGTATTGAACACATGCTGCAAATTCGCCGGCTTGTGCACAAACGCTGTAATAAATTATACACAAGTAAATGTTGGAAACTCCAAGCAAAGCCTTTCCACAGCAACTCATAACTCACGTACTTAAACTGAAGACTCCAACAGTGTTACTATTAGAAATGACCAGAGAACATGATTAATGGGCTCCTGAGGATGAGCGTCTAAAGTTCAAATGATGCCACAGTCATAAAATCTCCTAATTATTCATATTTTTCATATTGTCTTTAACTGCCACATTTTTAATTCATAAAGGTTTTGCCTTTAAAAAAAAAAAAAATCCCCACTTGTTTGAATGGTTGATTGTGAGAGTTGTCAAA